>JASDQU010946916.1:19029-46164 GCA_032191745.1 Picea mariana
TGAAACCCTAGCTAGATCTACCTACCCAACAAGCTTACACAAAGAGGGAGGCCGTACCACTCCTTCCTCTACAAGTGTAAGCTACTAACAAGCAAGAAAAAGAAGGAAAAACGTACCAAAATGCTAAAAAATTGCAAGGTAGGGTTGAGAGATAGCTACCAAACCCCTTGGAGGGTCCTCTAGTGTTGTGTGGATGTCTTTAGGGCAGCCAAGAGTCCTCTCAACCAGATCTGATACCTGCAAAACCAGCAAAGCGTCCCTTGCTCGGAAAGCTACACACAACCAAGAAAAGTGAAAAGAGACCCTTGCTTTTGAGGGCAAAGGTTTCCCCCAAGAAAAAAGTGAAAATGTATATAGAAATGACCTATCTAACTAGGCTATGCTAGCTGAAATGTATGAGAGTGAACAGCAATATAGATGAAGAGTGAAGTTGAGAAAGAGATGGAGTTTGAGTGTGGCTCAAAGGATCTTTCGTAATCGAGGTGTTCCCAATGATGCCTTGAAGCTAAACCTGCAAAGATCTTGAAGAGTGATAGCATACAATAGACAATATGTTGCATGCATTAACAAGATGACATTTCTATCCTATTAAGCATTCAAGATGCATAGATCTACAAGCATGTGCATTACTAGATCTACCCAAATAACATTTTACCTTAGGATCCAAAGATGCAATCAACCAACAAAATATTTAGAACAAGATTACCTCATGTGTATGGCAAGAAAAAGCATGTGCATAACTCTTCCAATAGTCCTCCAAAGGTTTCTCTTTATTACTCAAGAAAATAGATCTTGGAGAATACCTACTCCAGAACCCTAAGAGAAAGAATGGAAAAATGGAATGATAGAGAGAGAGAGAGTGGAAAATCAAGTAGCATAACAATAGCTCAAGATATGGTAAGTTGGGAGTGAGGGAAGGGATCTATTTATACTTGGAGAGGCAAACCTACCTCTCTTGGATCAATGCCAAGTGTCCACCACCAAGCATAAGAGTAGATCTCAAAGCTAGGGCACACCATCTAGGGTTTAGATCTTAGATCTAGGGTGTAGAATGGTGTGGGAGGTGTTGGGATCACACAAAAGAAAGTGGGAAGGCTATGGGATACGTGTTAGGGAAGTGGAAGAGGCCCCAATAATTAAAAACGAATTTCCCTTGGAGAGAAACAAAAACGTAACTCCCCTTGGAGGGCGCAATTTTTTGGGAAAAAGTAAAGAATGGAGGTGAATCAATGAGGGAAATGAAGTGGGATCACCCTAGGAGGTGATGTGGAGGCTAAAGGGAGTGAAATCACATGAGAAGGGGGGCCAACACCACTCAGATAAAATTAAAAACGTTTTTTACTAGGAAAAACGTCAATCCCCCTAGGGGGTGTGATTTTTAAGTGATGTGAGGGGGTTAGAGGGTTAGAATAGGTCGGAAAAGGTTGGGAGGGTAAAGTTATGCTTAGTGGGTCTCTCTCTAACCTTTATCCATCATTTTTCATCCTTCTAACTCATTATTACAAAAATACATTTTTTCCATGTTTGGACTTTAGCAATTAAAATTGTTGTTTTAGACTGACTAACACTCCGAGTGGACTAACCCATGGCTACAGTTGTCCGACTGAGCTGAAACTTGGTCTATGGGTGTAGGAGGTGCTATTCCATTTCTTTTGAGCACAAATACCCCTATCAAAAACCCCAAGACCTAGTTTTTACAATTATTGCTCAAAAATAATTAAATAATTAAATAATTAATCCTCCAAACCTAGGGAAATTTAATTAAAAATTAATTAATTAAAAAAAACTGACCTAGACTCGACGGAATTTCGCGAAACTTTCTAAGATGTCTTGCATGGTCATTTACAATGATTCCCTATAATAGTTACCAAGACATAAGCCCACTAGAACGTCGTTCACCACTTTGGAGGACTTATTGCAAGTGTGAGGGAAAAACTCAAGGGAAATCAGTAAGGCTGAAAAGCCCAACTGATAACCTGAGGATAAAAAACCCTCGGTGAAAGGAACTCTCCCAGTGAACCGATCCCAAGGTAACTGACCTAGACATGACTCATGCAGACCTATTACATTATTAACCCACGCAGGGGTGCAGAAATTCTAGTTACAAAATAAAGTGTTGGGGCCAAACACTGCCCTGTAGGACGAAAAGTCTTCGACAACATGGCATCTGATGATGCATCTCTTCATGGCACATGGAGTTGACCACCGGTGCTAAATGGGCGGTCAACAAGTGGAAGAAGTGATTCGCTATCTCTCTTGGAGTGTTTTTCTTGCTTTATGGTGGATATTTCTTCGTTAAAGAAGGAGTTTATCTTGTTTATGCTTGCACTAGGTAAGGAATCCATTTTGTTGCTTCTTTCTTGGTTACAAGTCTAATTTGCTAAGCTTCTTGGGGAGTATAAGTGCATACAACCCCACCAAGGCCATCATCTTGTCTTGAAATAAGTTGTTGCACAAAGGAATACTAGGAGGAGTAAAAGGGTTTACACCCTCCTAGGGTTTTCCTTAGCTAGTTTTGCTTAACTTGGGGAGTAAAAGGGCTTACACCCCCACGGAGGTAGCACAACTAGCTCTTTCTCTTTTAAGGACTCCATAACCCAATAGTTAAAGGCACTAATCTCTTGCATTGGAGAAATAAATCATTGCATTGGGATACGTAAAATTACGAGATATTGGAATTGTTCAAGTTGGAATTTCTTCTACATGTTATAAGCATTCTTGTGCCCTAAGGGCGTCCTCTTTTAGCCAACCATTTTGCTGTTGTAATAAGTTTAATGCTACATCCATTAGGGCTGCAGAAAACCATAAACACTTGCTTGAATAACTCACAATTCAACCGTCAGAAGTTGCTAATAATTTACCCCTACAATATACTAGGCCTAGTGCATCTTTTTGGTGGTGGATTACTTGTGATTTTCAGTGGCTGATTTATTTGCCGTAACAAGTTGTTTGCTACAGCCATAAGGCTGTAAAAGTGTCTCTGCAATACTATCTATAACAGCTTTGTTTCATTGCTAAAGTCTTGTGCTTTCATTCTTGAGTATCACTAGTATTTTGCTAACTTATCTCTTGCATCATCTGATAGACTTTTAGCATCTTTATTTGCAGCTCTTATTATCTTTTTATTGTTGATATACATCATTGTTTACTGTTGCAATTAGGGACAGCAAGCTTAACTTGCTTGTCCACCTAACATTATATGCATATACTTGGCTTGTTCTTGTGTCTTGGGCAGGTACATCACTCTTTACAGGTACTATTGTCTCTTGGCAACCTTTGGCTACCACCAAGGCCTTTCATCAAGCCCTTACATACTTAGTATCTTGACCTATAGGGGTTACACTTCCATCATACCACTTTCCATCTCATTTCCCCCTAGGGTCACCGGGATTCCCCCCTTGAGGTGATTCTTTCATCTCTAACGTGACAGGAATACCTACCTAAGCTGACAGTGGGTAGTGTTCTCAAAGTTGTCGCCATTTGATGGTTGGGTCGGGCTTTTCCCAACCTACAACTTGTGTGATAACAAGAAACATGTAAATACTTTGTTTAAGCACAGAAATCTGCCTTAAAAAGTGCAGATCTGCATGTAAAAACATGAAAAACAGCAAGTTTTAAGAATGTAATTTATAAATTATGAATGCAATGCTTGAATTTTATGGGTTATGGAATTAGAAGATCGATTAAGAGGGAGTGATTCCCAGTGCTAACCAACTAATGGATTGAAGGAAAGTAAAAGACATAATTTACTAGTGAGATAGCCAAATAGATGTCACCTTTATTTCAAAAGTTGCAAGTACAAAGTTTGGGGAATATTGGCTCCAACTACTGGCTCCAACTACAAGACCTTCAGGGGGTGTCAAACCTCTTCTACAACACCTTCCCACACCTAGTTCAAGGATGAATTCACATGAACTGGGTGGGAGTAACCTCCAACTCTCACTGAAAATCTATGGACTCTCACATTCACTCCAATCAGAAAATGGGGATTGTGAAGAGAAGAAATCAAGAGCAAACAATCACCTACAATAAGATCCAACCCCTCTCCTCACTACACCCCTTTTGCCTTTATAGAGTAGGCATAGAGGTTTGCAATGATAACATGGCCTTCAAAATGGAATAAAGCCACAAAAAGTCAAAGAAAGGCTCCTCAAAAAAGGGGCATGGGCTCTAGAAAAGGAAAGTGCCACCTTAGTCCACTTTTGTTGAAGTCAAACCCTTTTTTATCCCATGCACTTTCTTTTTTGCTAAATATGGACCATGTAAAAGCAAGCAAGTCCCAAAAGTGACCCTCCTCCAAAAGCATGCACTTTCTTCTAGTGATAAAGCTCTTTAGTCCTTTCACAAAAAGCCTCCAAAAGCAAGTGTTTTTCCTTTTGTGGGGGAGAATAGCATATATGAGATAAAAAGTGCACAAAAGCATGTATGAGACAAAAAGTGCACAAAAGCATGCTTTTGTGAGTGCATGCACTTTACTCCTCCATGAGAACCTCCTCCAACCATGAGCCTAGCCTCTAGAGTCTAGACTATCAAAGCATGTGTGTGTAGTCCCCATGACACCCTCCGACCAAAATAGCAAGTACATGCCGCCTCATCAACTAGTGGAGCCCACATAGAACCTCCTAGGATGCTCCATATCCCACAAATTTGGCCACAAACCAAACTTCTTGGAATGAGATGAAATTTGACCTAGGTGCTATATGCCATACTAGTTCTCCAAAAATAATGTTATATCCCAAAAAAGCACACTACTAAAAATAGCCCAAAAATTGGCAAACTTTAACTGCCACCAAATTTCACCTCCATATTGTACAAGATATTAGGTATCCGAAAATGTGATAATCTCTAAAAACAAAATCTTTCTATTTTTAGACCTCAGGTTTGACCAGATTTGATCACTTTGATAGACTTTCACCAAGGCCTAAAACATGTCAAAACTTCACCAAAACGGAACTCCATGCTCCTCTCTCCAATGCGCATCCAAATCTACTTTCATATTTCACACCTATGGGTGGATTTCTGCTTTGGGAAACATGTAAATCTTTTGTTTAGGCACAGAAATCTACCTTAAAAAGTGCAGATCTGGATGTAAAAACATGAAAAACAGCAAGTTTTAAGAATGTAATCGATAAACTATGAATGCAATGCTTGAATTTTATGGTTTATGAAATTAGAAAATCGATTAAGAGGGAGTGGTTCCCGGTGCTAGCTGTTGAGATTTGGTAGCTTGGAGGTACTTCTGCATTGGCAGCGCTCAGCATGCGGAAGTAACCAAGCAAATTATCTCCTAGTGACTTTATAAAGTGATTTTATAAAGTTGAGTCTTTTAATTTCGAAATGTAAAAGTGACTTTATGATGTTATGGGTCACTTTATTAACTTAAGTGATCTCAACGAATGATTAAATCGTGACCGTTGATCTCAAGGGTAAGTGAAGAGTCACTTGAGGGAGATCAAGGGTTAGAGGAGTTACAATTCGAAATTGATAAAAGACAGTTCATTAGGAGATGAGGGCGCACTTGTTGAGGAGAGCTTGAGGGAAGTAGAAGGGGCACGCATCCCAAGGAAGTTTCTTAGCTTGGAGGGAAAGGGTTTCGGCAGCCAGGAGGAAGCATGCATCCCTAGGAGGATTGGCACGCATTCCTAGACAACATCAGCTTCAGTGGAGGCCGTACAGTATGGATTGGAGGAGGCCGTACAACATCTTTTTGTTTGATTTGCAGCTCCAGTCAACTCAAAAAATACTACTATGTATTGGCACGATTTTCTAGGAGTTTATCTACTGATATTAAATCTGTACAGCAACGTACAGATCTGTACCTTTTTTGGGCACGAAAACCGAGGCATATTTCTAATATTGGTGGTTGTACAGTCCGTATAGATTGTACTGGAAATCAGTTTTTTGATTTCAAACTGTGTTACTATGGATTTATATGTTGTTTTTGTTCAGAGAGAGTGAAAGTACAGATGATAAATGTTGATTTAAAGCTGCTATTGTAACTCAGAAATTTTCCTAAAGCTGAATAAGAAACTTTCTCCTCAACTTGTCACTTTTTTCTGTGTTATTCTTCTTGGGTTTTACCCAGAATTTTTCATGGTGCATTATGGATATTTTGTCCACTGTTAGTAAATGATTCCGCTACAGATTTAGTTTCAGAACTAATTTATTTAGTGTTTCTGCTCATTAAGTGCAGCTAGTAAAAGATTTAATGCTTGGCTGTTATGACTTAATTGGAGGCTGAAATCTGGGTATAATTTAGTGAAATTTCTGAACTAATTTCAACATGGTATCAGAGCAGGTGCTTTGAAGTTCAGTGGGCAGAATTTTGGCACTTGGGACAGCAAGTGATTTGCTAGTACATTTGCTTGAAGAAGGCAGAAAAGGTTCTTTGTCAGGTGGACAAAGATGACTTCCAGCATCAGGATTGAAGATAGATTGGAGGGGTCTCCAACTACCTGCAGTGGAAGGTTAGAATCAGCAGTGTTCTCAAGGAAAACAAATTGTGGTCGTTTGCGAATACCGTTGTACCTGTACCTACAGATCCCACAGCTCTTGATGTTCATGAGGTGAATGAAGCTAAGACTCAGAGAATCATCTTGGACGGGGTCAAAGACCACCTTATTCCACACTTGGCTGAGAAGAACACAACCAATGGAATGTGGGTTGCACTGAAAGGCCTATATGAGGTTAAGAACGAGAACCGGAAAATGGCTCTCCGGGACAAGCTCCATGGAGCTAGGATGGTCAAAGGAGAGAGTGTGGCCACCTACCTCACCCGGGTTGCACAGGTGAAGGATGAGTTGGCAGCTGTTGGAGAAGTCATTCCTGACTCAGAGTTGGTGCGGATAGCCCTCAAAGGCATCACCAAGGAGTGGGAGGTTTTCGTCAAGTGTGTGGTGGGGAGAGAGAAGCTCCCTGATTGGAGCAGATTGTGGGATGATTTTACACAGGAGGAGATCCGGGAGGGGTCTCAGGAAAAGGTATTGGATGGTGCAGACGATAAGAACGTTGCTCTTGTGGCAAAGGGCAATGAGAAGAAGAAGGACATGAGCAAGGTGAAATGCTTTGCATGTCACATGACTGGCCACTATGCTAGTCAATGTCCGAACAAGAAGAAGAAGAAACCGGAACCAGAGGTGGCAGCATCAGCTCAGGTTGCAGATTTTGCTGAGAAATTTGAGAGGGAGTTCTCTCTCATGGATGGTCCCGTGGGCAGTGGATGCCTAGTGTTTGAGGACATTGAGTCGTGGTTTGTGGACAGTGGTGCCTCTCGGCACATGACCGAGTTGAGGTCAGGTTTCCTCGATCTTACAGAGATAGACTCAGATTGTAGAGTGAATTGTGGAGCCGGCCCACAACTTGCAGTAAAAGGGGTTGGAAGGGTGAGATTCCAACTAGATTCGAGAGGTCTTCTGGAGGTTGGCGAGGTGTTATATATTCCAGAGTTGACAGTTAACTTGCTCTCAGTGTCAGCTTTGGATGAGAGTCGATTTAGAGTTGTTTTCCACGGTGGACATGTGTTTTTATATCCTGTGGGAGCAACTGCTGACACAGCAGTGATGCTTGGTGTCAAGTATGAGGGCGTGTACAGGTTGTTGGGTAGACCTGTGTTGGGGTCCAGTGGATTTTTGGAATCAGATTCTGTGTCAGAGAGTTGGCAGGTAGCACAGGAGAGAGAGTTGATACATGGCACTCGGTCTTCTTCCGGGAATATCAAGGGACTCGGCAGGCATGAGTCAACACAGTTGGATGCTCAGGAGAGTGTGCAGTCTCCTAGGAGTATGTCTTCAGTTCATGGTACAACGGAGGTAGCCGCAGAGGCTTCTAGTGCAGTGGGAGTAGTGGCTTCATGTTAAGAGGGAGCAGAGACTTCTAGTACAGAGGGAGCAGCTATGGCAGCTAATGAGATGGAGACAGATTCTGGTGGGGATACCAGAAGTACCTCTCTCGCTAAGAGGGAGTGTTGAGATTTGGTAGCTTGGAGGTACATCTGCATTGGTAGTGCTCAGCATGCGGAAGTAACCAAGCAAATTATCTCCTAGTGACTTTATAATTATAAAGTGATTTTATAAAGTTGAGTCTTTTAATTTTGAAATGTAAAAGTGACTTTATGATGTTATGGGTCATTTTATTAACTTAAGTGATCTCAACAAATGATTAAATCGTGACCTTTGATCTCAAGGGTAAGTGAAGAGTCACTTGAGGGAGATCAAGGGTTAGAGGAGTTACAATTCGAAATTGATAAAAGGCAGCTCATTAGGAGATGAGGGCGCACTTGTTGAGAAGAGCTTAAGGGAAGTAGAAGGGGCACGCATCCCAAGGAAGTTTCTTAGCTTGGATGGAAAGGGTTTCGACAGCCAGGAGGAGGCACGCATCCCTAGGAGGATTGGCACGCATTCCTAGACAGCATCAGCTTCAGTGGAAGCCGTACAGTACGGATTGGAGGAGGCCGTATAGCATCTTTTTGTTTGTTTTGCAGCTCCAGTCAACTCAGAAAATACTGTTGTGTATTGGCACGATTTTCTAGGAGTTTCTCTGCTGATATTAAATCCGTACAGCAAGGTACAAATCTGTACCTTTTTTGGGCACGAAAACCGAGGCATATTTCTGATATTGGTGGTTGTATAGTCCCTACAGATTGTACTAGAAATCAGTTTTTTTATTTCAGACTGTGTTACTATGGATTTATATGTTGTTTTTGTTCAGAGAGAGTTAAAGTACAGATGATAAATGTTGATTTAAAGCTGTTACTGTAACTCAGAAATTTTCCTAAAGCTGAATAAGAAACTTTCTCCTCAACTTGTCACTTTTTTCTGTGTTATTCTTCTTGAGTTTTACCCAGAATTTTTCATGGTGCATTATGGATATTTTGTCCACTGTTAGTAAATGATTCCGCTACAGATTTAGTTTTAGAACTAATTTATTTAGTGTTTCTGCTCATTAAGTGCAGCTAGTAAAAGATTTAATGCTTGGTTGTTATGACTTAATTGGAGGCTGAAATCTGGGTATAATTTAGTGAATTTTATGAACTAATTTCAACATGGTATCAAAGCAGGTGCTCTGAAGTTCAGTGGGCAGAATTTTGGCACTTGGGACAGCAAGTGATTTGCTAGTACATTTGCTTGAAGAAGGCAGAAAAGGTTCTTTGTCAGGTGGACAAAGATGACTTCCAGCATCAAGTTTGAAGATAGATTAGAGGGGTCTCCAACTACCTGCAGTGGAAGGTTAGACTCAGCAGTGTTCTCAAGGAAAACAAATTGTGGTCGTTTGCGAATACCGTTGTACCTGTACCTACAGATCCCACAGCTCTTGATGTTCATGAGGTGAATGAAGCTAAGACTCAGAGAATCATCTTGGACGGGGTCAAAGACCACCTTATTCCACACTTGGCTGAGAAGAACACAACCAATGGAATGTGGGTTGCACTGAAAGGCCTATATGAGGCTAAGAACGAGAACAGGAAAATGGCTCTCCGGGACAAGCTCCATGGAGCTAGGATGGTCAAAGGAGAGAGTGTGGCCACCTACCTCACCCGGGTTGCACAGGTGAAGGATGAGTTGGCAGCTGTTGGAGAAGTCATTCCTGACTCAGAGTTGGTGCGGATAGCCCTCAAAGGCTTCACCAAGGAGTGGAAGGTTTTCGTCAAGTGTGTGGTGGGGAGAGAGAAGCTCCCTGATTGGAGCAGATTGTGGGATGATTTTACACAGGAGGGGTCTCAGGAAAAGGTATTGGATGGTGCAGACGACAAGAACGTTGCTCTTGTGGCAAAGGGAAATGAGAAGAAGAAGGACGTGAGCAAGGTGAAATGCTTTGCATGTCACAAGACTGGCCACTATGCTAGTCAATGTTCGAACAAGAAGAAGGAGAAACCGGAACCAGAGGTGGCAGCATCAGCTCAGGTTGCAAATTTTGCTAAGAAATTTGAGAGGGAGTTCTCTCTCATGGCTGGTCCCGTGGGCAGTGGATGCCTACTGTTCGAGGACATTGAGTCGTGGTTTGTGGACAGTGGTTCCTCTCGACACATGACCAAGTTGAGGTCAGTTTTCCTCGATCTTACAGAGATAGACTCAGACTGTAGAGTGAATTGTGGAGCCGGCCCACAACTTGCAATAAAGGGGGTTGGAAGGGTGAGATTCCAACTAGATTCGGGAGGTCTTCTAGAGGTTGGCGAAGTGTTATATATTCCAGAGTTGACAGTTAACTTGCTCTCAGTGTCAGCTTTGGATGAGAGCAGATTTGGAGTTGTTTTCCACGGTGGACATGTGTTTTTATATCCTGTGGGAGCAACTGCTGACACAGCAGTGATGCTTGGTGTCAAGTATGAGGGCGTGTACAGGTTGTTGGGTAGACCTGTGTTGGGGTCCAGTGGATTTTTGGACTCAGATTCTGTGTCGGAGAGTTGGCAGGTAGCACGGGAGAGAGAGTTGATACATGGCACTCAGTCTTCTTCCGGGACTCTCAAGGGACTCAGCAGGCATGAGTCGACACAGTTGGATTCTCAGGAGAGTGTGCAGTCTCCTAGGAGCATGTCTTCAGTTCATGGTACAGCGGAGGTAGCAGCAGAGGTTTCTAGTGCAATGGGAGTAGTGGCTTCATGTTCAGAGGGAGCAAAGACTTCTAGTACAGAGGGAGCAGCTATGGCAGCTAATGAGATGGAAACAGATTCTGGTGGGGATACCAAAAGTACCTCTCTCGCTAAGAGGGAGTGTTGAGATTTGGTAGCTTGGAAGTACTTCTGCATTGGTAGCGCTCAGCATGCGGAAGTAACCAAGCAAATTATCTCCTAGTGACTTTATAATTATAAAGTGACTTTATAAAGTGATTTTATAAAGTTGAGTCTTTTAATTTCGAAATGTAAAAGTGACTTTATGATGTTATGGGTCACTTTATTAACTTAAGTGATCTCAACGAATGATTAAATTGTGACCTTTGATCTCAAGGGTAAGTAAAGAGTCACTTGAGGGAGATCAAGGGTTAGAGGAGTTACAATTCGAAATTGATAAAAGGCAGCTCATTAGGAGATGAGGGCGCACTTGTTGAGGAGAGCTTGAGGGAAGTAGAAGGGGCACGAATCCCAAGGAAGTTTCTTAGCTTGGAGGGAAAGGGTTTCGACAGCCAGGAGGAGGCACGCATCCCTAGGAGGATTGGCACGCATTCCTAGACAGCATCAGCTTCAATGGAGGCCGTACAGTACGGATTGGAGGAGGCCGTACAGCATCTTTTTGTTTGCTTTGCAGCTCCAGTCAACTCAAAAAATACTGCTGTGTATTGGCACGAATTTCTAGGAGTCTCTCTGCTGATATTAAATCCATACAGCAAGGTACAGATCTGTACCTTTTTTGGGCACAAAAACCGAGGCATATTTCTGATATTGGTGGTTGTACAGTCCCTACAGATTGTACTGGAAATCAGTTTTTTGATTTCAGACTGTGTTACTATGGATTTCTATGTTGTTTTTGTTCAGGGAGAGTGAAAGTACAAATGATAAATGTTGATTTAAAGCTGCTGTTGTAACTCAGAAATTTTCCTAAAGCTGAATAAGAAACTTTCTCCTGAACTTGTCACTTTTTCTGTGTTATTAATATTCTTCTTGGGTTTTACCCAGAATTTTTCATGGTGCATTATGGATATTTTGTCCACTGTTAGTAAATGATTCCGCTGCAGATTTAGTTTCAGAACTAATTTATTTAGTGTTTCTGTTCATTAAGTGCAGCTAGTAAAAGATTTAATGCTTGGCTGTTATGACTTAATTGGAGGCTGAAATCTGGGTATAATTTAGTGAATTTTCTGAACTAATTTCAACACTAACCAACTAATGGATTGAAGGAAAGCAAAAGACATAATTTACTAGTGAGATAGCAAAATAGATGTCACCTTTGTTTCCAAAGTTGCAAGTACAAAGTTTGGGGAATATTGGCTCCAACTACAAGACCTTCAGGGGGTGTCAAACCTCTTCTACAACACCTTCCCACACCTAGTTCAGGGATGAGTTCACATGAACTAAGTAGGAGTAACCTCCAACTCTCACTAAAAAACTATGGACTCTCACATTCACTCCAATCAGAAAATGGGGATTCTGAAGACAAGAAATCAAGAGCAAACAATCACCTACAATAAGATCCAACCCCTCTCCTCACTACCCCTTTTTCCTTTATAGAGTAGGCATAGAGTTTTGCAATGATAACATAGCCTTCAAAATGGAATAAAGCCACAAAAAGTCAAAGAAAGGCTCCTCTAAAAAGGGGCATGGGCTCTAGAAAAGGAAAGTGCCACCTTAGTCCACTTTTGTTGAAGTCAAACCCTTTTTTATCCCATGCACTTTCTTTTTTGCTAAAGATGGACCATGTAAAAGTAGGCAAGTCCCAAAAGTGACCCTCCTCCAAAAGCATGCATTTTCTTCTAGTGATAAAGCTCTTTAGTCCTTTCACAAAAAGTCTCCAAAAGAAAGTGCTTTTCCTTTTGGGGGGTAGAATAGCATATATGAGATAAAAAGTGCACAAAAGCATGTATGAGACAAAAAGTGCTCAAAAGCATGCTTTTGTGAGTGCATGCACTTTACTCCTCCATGAGAACCTCCTCCAACCATGTGCCTAGCCTCTAGAGTCTAGACTATCAAAGCATGTGTGTGTAGTCCCCATGACTCCCTCCAACCAAAATAGCAAGTACATGCCACCTCATCAACTAGTGGAACCCACATAGAACCTCCTAGGATGCTCCATATCCCACAAATTTGGCCACAAACCAAACTTCTTGGAATGAGATGAAATTTGACCTAGGTGCTATATGCCATACTGGTTCTCCAAAAATAATGTTATATCCCAAAAAAGCACACTACTAAAAATAGCCCAAAAATCGGCAAACTCTAATTGCCACCAAATTTCACCTCCATATTGTACAAGATATCAGGTATCCGAAAATGTGATAATCTCTAAAAACAAAAACTTTCTATTTTAGACCTTGGGTTTGACCAGATTTGATCACTTTGATCGACTTTCACCAAGGCATAAAACATGTCAAAACTTCACCAAAAAGGAACTCCATGCTCCTCTCTCCAATGCGTATCCAAATCTACTTTCATATTTCAACCAAACTTGTTGGAATGGGATGAAATTTGACCTAGGTGCTATATGCCATACTAGTTCTCCAAAAATAATGTTATATCCCAAAAAAGCACACTACTAAAAATAGACCAAAAATTGGGAAACTCTAATTTCCACCAAATTTCGCCTCCATATTGTACAAGATATCAGGTATCCAAAATGTGATAATCTCTAAAACAAAAACTTTCTATCTTTAGACCTCAAGTTTGACCAGATTTGATCACTTTGATCAACTTTCACCAAGGCCTAAAACATGTCAAAACTTCACAAAACGGAACTCCATGCTCCTCTCTCCAATGCGTATCCAAATCTACTTTCATATTTCACACCTAGGGGTGGATTTCTACTTTGGGAAACATGTAAATCTTTTGTTTAGGCACAGAAATCTACCTTAAAAAGAGCAGATCTGCATGTAAAAACATGAAAAACAGCAAGTTTTAAGAATGTAATTTATAAATTATGAATGCAATGCTTGAATTTTATGGGTTATGGAATTAGAAAATCAATTAAGAGGGAGTGATTCCCGGTGCTAACCAACTAATGGATTGAAGGAAAGTAAAAGACATAATTTACTAGTGAGATAGCCAAATAGATGTCACCTTTATTTCCAAAGTTGCAAGTACAAAGTTTGGGAATATTGGCTCCAACTACAAGACCTTCAAGGGGTGTCAAACCTCTTCTACAACACCTTCCCACACCTAGTTCAGGGATGAGTTCACATGAACTAAGTGGGAGTAACCTCCAACTCTCACTGAAAAACTATGGACTCTCACATTCACTCCGATCAGAAAATGGGGATTGTGAAGACAAGAAATCAAGAGCAAACAATCACCTACAATAAGATCCAACCCCTCTCCTCACTACCCCTTTTTCCTTTATAGAGTAGGCATAGAGGTTTGCAATGACAGCATAGCCTTCAAAATGGAATAAAGCCACAAAAAGTCAAAGAAAGGCTCCTCAAAAAAGGGGCATGGGCTCTAGAAAAGGAAAGTGCCACCTTAGTCCACTTTTGTTGAAGTCAAACCTTTTTTTATCCCATGCACTTTCTTTTTTGCTAAAGATGGACCATGTAAAAGTAAGCAAGTCCCAAAAGTGACCCTCCTCCAAAAGCATGCGCTTTCTTCTAGTGATAAAGCTCTTTAGTCCTTTCACAAAACGTCTCCAAAAGCAAGTGTCTTTCCTTTTGGGGGGGAGAATAGCATATATGAGATAAAAAGTGCACAAAATCATGTACGAGACAAAAAGTGCACAAAAGCATGCTTTTGTGAGTGCATGCACTTTACTCCTCCATGAGAACCTCCTCCAATCATGTGCCTAGCCTCTAGACTATAAAAGCATGTGTGTAATCCCCATGACTCCCTCCGACCAAAATAGCAAGTACATGCCACCTCATCAACTAGTGGAGCCCCCATAGAACCTCCTAGGATGCTCCATATCCCACAAATTTGGCCACAAACCAAACTTCTTGGAATGGGATGAAATTTGACCTAGGTGCTATATGCCATACTGGTTCTCCAAAAATAATGTTATATCCTTGTTATCCCCATTTTGTGGGATAATTAAGGAGATGATGTCTCAAGGCCCTCAAGTTGAAGATATAGAGTGTCGAGAGACCAAATGACTAGCAATGTCCACTTGCACATACGGAAGCCCGCTCTGTCACCACATTTTGATCCATTGTCAGCACATCCACCACACCAGCTAGCTTCTGGAAGGCAGATGGGTCTTGCTCCATGTTGTACAAGTCAGGTATTGTGGCAGGTAATCACCCTAATATTTGAAGCATTTAAACATGTTGTATTTAAGCTGCTTTTGATTATAGAACGCCTGCTTGGACATTAAGCCTTTGACCATGTTTCACCTTGGTGAGTGTCATAGATTTCCTAGTAAGTGACCAACCTTTGGGGAAAGGTTTGTGACTGGGGGTCCCCTAAGGGGTTGTCGTATCGTTCCCAACCATACTTACCACGTTCCGCTCATTACATTCCCATCATATTGCCCTCTTCTAGGCCCTTTGATTTTAGTGACCCAAGAAGGGCATGTACCTCATTTCATGGGAAGAAGGGGTTGAAGGCCTAGAGGGATTGTTGTTGGCTAAAAAAGATAATATCCTAAATATAGACCTTCCAGATGCTTCGCCCAGGGATCCCCAAGAAAGCAATGAAACGCTTCTCTAAGAGAAATGGGGGACCTACAAAAATAATAGCGAATGCTTAAGGAGTTAGTTGGAGGATGGGAGGTCTCATCACGAGCCGGCCTATCATGATCATGGGTATTTAGCGGTATGACATTACCATCATTTGGTCACCAAGCCAGGGTAGTGGTTCTCAGTTACACAACTAAGAGAAAGGGGGTCTCATCACGAGCTAGCATTCTCATCTCCGCGAGGTATTTGTGAATGACACTATCATTGTCTAGATACCGATCCAGGACAGTGGCCTTCAACTTGTTCCTTAAAACATGAAATAAATATAAAGAGAAAGGAATAGATAAGAAGAAAGAACGGCAAGAAGATGGGCTTGGAAAAAGTGCATCGCAAACAAAGGTGCCACACACCCTCTACAAAGGCACCCATAAATGAGATAATATGAGCCCTTGTATGTCACGAAACGCATTGACTTATGAAGTCTAAATCCCTTTCCACCTCATCATCCATTACATAACCTTGAAAGGCCATCCTTGGGAGCATCCCCTACTTGATGGTTTTGGTCTATCCAATAGGACTTTTATGACACCCCTCCCATACTTAAACTTGGTCAATTGCATAGGATCTTTGAGCATTTGTTTAATCTGATGAGGTAGTTTTGATGCACATGCTTAGGTGCCTTGTTTATTAGATGTGGTTTACACTTGTCATGATATATTTGACTTGAGATCTATGGAGGGCATACCCTTTTGTTTTGCGGGACCTTGTTGGTGGACAATTTTGGAGAAACAAGCCTAGCTTGGGCTTCCATGGGGCTTGAAGCCCACAGGTTGGATGCCAAGGGCCCACATGCCAAATCACGATGAATTGCCTTTGGAGGCTTAGAAGACATCATGGATGACCTTACCTAGCCCCTAGTACCCGAACGACTTGCCTAGGAGAGGCAAAACATCACTTTTGGAGGGTTGACGTCATGCTTGAGGGGGTTTGGTGGTGATGGAGGTGTTGTTCATTGACACATGACAAGTTTTGAAGGAAGGAAGGCTTTGAACCATAAAGAAGAAGCTTGACGAGATGACAAGTGGCCTTTGGAGGCCTTTCCATGCTTCCCCAACTCCAACGACTTGCTCCTAGTGCCAAAACGTCTCCCTAAAGGGGTGACAACATCTTGTTTTAGGGTTTCTAATGTGTTAAAGTGAAAATTAAATATTATTATTTTGTTCAAGGGGTAAGATAAGGATTGTCAACCCCTTATCTTATGTTTTACCCTTGCTAAGTGGACAAATTATGTTTTAAGACTTTTGTATAAATAGAGATCATGTGAATCTCATTTCAAAACATAGCTCTCCCTTGTGGAGAAGGATACTTGTTGATATTATGGTAGCTTCGGGAGGTATGAACCTCTATTGTGACCTTTGACAAGATTAGAATGTTCCGAAAGAAAGAAAAGAAATGAAAGTAACCCTAGATGAGATGTCGGCTGAAGAGAGATAATTAATATGAATTAATTAGTACCCAGAATGAGAAGTCGGCCCAGGCAAGTCTACCATGAATACTATAAATACAGGGCGCCAGTCTCTCATTTGACACACTTCTCAAAATTGCAGAGAGCTACTTCTGCGCACTGCAGTCTAGCAATTTTGTGCGCAAGTCCTAGGGAAGGTGTTGCCCCAGTTTTGGGTTGGACTCTCTGATCAGCTTCGGTTACTTCTTGCTTGGTGCATTAGCCTTGCTTGGCTATTGGATTGCTACCAGGATTCTTCTCTCTGTCAAAGTCAGGGTGCTCGGAGGGTGGCTTCGGCCTATGGTTGGGTGACAATAGTGATATTGTTAATGGTAAAACGAGCACATTTATCCATATTCTAACAATACTTAGCTGAAATTTTCACTACTCTTGGAGCATTTCATCTCTCTCTTGCAATTGTTATGGTTTTCTCTTGCTATTGATGGATAAAAGTGGTGCGCTACACTTGGAGGCTTTTTCTCATGCTTGTTGATGGAATTTTCTTGGTCACTTAGGGTTTGATCTTGCATTTATTTGGAATTGGTAAGGAAATTTTGCACTTGTTGTCTAAAATTCTTGCTTCTTCCATAATTGTTAGTGGATGAACCCTTGGAGGAGTATAAGGGCATACACCCTCCCCAAGATTTCATTTATTTGCTTGTGAAAGGTCATTAATTGCAAGGTTGCTTGGAGAACTACAAGGACATATGCCCTCCAAGTTCACCTTTGTTTGTTTCACAAACCCTAGGGAGTAAAATGTCTTACACCCCTAGGTTCTTTGTGGATCAAGCTCTTACATCCAAGGTCATATTGTTGCATAGGGTTTTGCTAAGAGAAGTAAAAGGGCTTACACCCTCTTAGCATTTCCTAGTGGACCTAGCTTTCCTTGGGGAGTAAGAGGATTTACACCCCCAAGGACTTAGTCTAGTCTTCACATTATTTGACCCCACAACCCAATAGTAAGGCACTAATCATTTTTAATTTGCATTGGAGAAATAAAATTGTTGCATTGGGATACGTGAAAACATGAAGGAATCAACTTGTTCAAATTGTTTTCTTTCCTTGATGTTCTAGGCTTGCTATTGCCCCTAGGGCGTCTCAATTGGCTAATAGTTTCTTATTGTTGTTATAAATTTATGCTACAGCCATTAAGGCTGCAGAAAACTCTCTTTTTCAAGCTCAATTCCTCACTCTTTTACCATTGGAATTAGTTGGAAAGCTGCTATTATTAATCTACGTGATGTTAGCTATTGTTGGGCAATCGTTTGGCTTATTTCTTGGGGTAAAAGTTGTTGCTGTAGCAAAACACTGCTACAGCCACTTGGCTGTCATAAATATACTCTGAAAACTTATATTTACAGCCATCTAAATACCACTAAAGTTGTGCTAAAGTGTTGAGAATTTATCTACATGTTTTATGCTTCATAAATCAACTAATCTTCGATGCTTTATGTGGTTTAATCTGCAGTAGTTACTTGATTTCATTGCTGATATACATCTTTGTTTACTGCTACTATTAGGGACAGCAAGCTTAACTTGCTTGTCCACCTAACATATACTGTGCACAGTTGGTTTTTCTTGTGCCTCGAGCAGGTACAAACACTCTCAGCAGGTACCCAAAGACTTGGCAACCTTAAACCACTCCCGAAACGAGTCATCAAAGCCATCTTCCACATAGCAATTTGACCTGTAGGGGCATCCATTCATACATATCACTTTCCGTCTCATTTCCCCCTAGGGTTACCCGGGATTCCCCCCTTGAGGTGACCATTTCACCTCAAAAGTGACAGGAATACCTGCCTAAGGTGACAGTGGGTAGGTGTTCTCAAAGTTGTTTCCATTTGGTGGTTGGGTCGGGCTTTGCCCAAACTACAACTTGTGCGATAACAATCCCAAAAAAGCACACTAATAAAAATAGCCCAAAAATTGGCCAACTCTAATTGCCACAAAATTTCACCTCCACATTGTACAGGATATCAGGTATTCGAACATGTGATAATCTCTGAAAACAAAAACTTTCTATTTTTAGACCTCAGGTTTGACCAGATTTGATCACTTTGATCGACTTTCACCAAGGCCTCAAACATGTCAAAACTTCACCAAAACGGAACTCCATGCTCCTCTCTAATGCATATACACATCTACTTTCATATTTCAAGCAATATGAAGTTTCTAAAAATAAAATTTTTCAAGATTGTGAATTTTGAAAATCTAAAAGTGCCCATTTGAAGAACTTCGTACTAAGTCATCAAAATTGTCATCTGTTGTTGGAAAATCTCAAGTTTCTAAAAATAGAGAAATCAAGAATCTAAAAGTGCTCATCTGACTGCCTCCATCCCCCATGCATCCTCTGAAACCTACATGTTGATATGATGGATGGGGAAAACTATTAAAATAAAACCCTAGAAGTCTAAACTCAAAACCTATTAAAATAGCACTAGTTGTGTTATAGCCCTAGAATACTTCTGTCTAAACATGCCCCAAAACTCATACATCACAACTCTGGAACATGGTAGGGATGAAACAAAGCTCTACAACAAGGTACCCATATGACTAAGGTACTCATGAACCATTGATGGCAAATGACAAAATCCATAAGGTGAGTCCCTCCTATGTAATGTCCACAAACATATGCTAGAAGATAACACTCAAATTCATGTAGACGTAACTAGTGTTAACATTGGCTCCATATAAGGGATAGTATCCCAATACAAGACACTGAGAATCCTAGAATTCTAAATGAATAAGACCTGTAAATCTAGACCATAAGAAGTCCTTGTGTATAAGACCTTGCATGTGCAAGCTTCTAAGCTATGTTGGACAGAAACTAAACATGCCCACATAACTACAACCTGAAATCAACCACCTTAAGTATGAATCTCCATGATGGGGTAATGAGTCAAAGTCAACCATGGGAGAAACCACTTAGTCATGGACCACTAATGTCAATCCCTACTAGACACGAGGTAACCACCAATGATGAAATTGGGCCCCAAGGTACAAGTACAATCCTATCAATGAGAACGAATGAGTTGGAGTCAAACTCTGAAAGGAATCATTTACCCAAAACTCAATGATGAAAAGTTATGTTGATTGTGAAGTAGAACTACAATAAGGCTTCAGACACCAAGGTACTTAGCTTCTAAATCAAACCTTAGAATGAATGCGGCGTAGTCAATGGGGGAAGATTTGTTGGAAGGAAAGTAATGAAAAGAATCCTTCCAACCAACACAAGCAAGAACATGTAAGATAAAAATAAGGAAGCAGATATGACACACCTCCAAAGTACAAATTCTCAAACTATTGACCATGACTAACGCAACATGAGGACCAAAGATAAAGGCATTTAGAATCTAAACCCTACTACTCCTTCATCAAATAACTCAATGGAAATGTTATCCCCTAGCCTATAGATAACTAAGGAGATTATGTCTCAAGGCCCACAAGTCCTAGACATGGAGTACCGAGAGCCAGATCAACTTGAGCCTGGCCCCGGAGGGCCCATCCTTTTCTTCTTCAGCGCCTCCACCTTGTCAGCAACAGCAGCATCCATCCCATCGGCCTAGTCCTTCAGTAGCAGTGGGTCTTGCTCCATGAGGTAATGAGTTCGGGTATCATGATATGTGTCACTCTGATTCTCAAAACATTTGAATATGTGCATTTAATTATTTTTACTTCTAACATGTGCTTGGACCTTATGCCTTTCCACTTGACCACACCTGGGGGGAATGACAGGATGTCCTAGTAAGCTAGTTCCCATAGGGTTTGAGTTGCCACTGGGGGGGGTTCATGAAAGGTCATCGTCCATTCCCACAATACTTACCACTTTTCATCTTTTTCCCTCTCATCCATCCCATACATTGGTCCGGGTATTGGGTTTGCCAAGCTAGCAAAGGGTTGTACCTTACCTTGTGGGAAGAAGGGGCTAAAGGCCCAGAGGGTAAAAGTGGCTAGCAAAAGATAAAAGCCAAAAGAATGAAACCTTCAGATGCTTCGCCCAGGGATCCCCGACTCCCGAGAAAGCAATAAAAGGCTTCTCAACAAGAAACAGAGGGACCCGTAAAAATAATAAATCAAGACCTAGTTGGATGATAGGGGGTCTCATCACGAGCCAGCCTATTAGGCCCATGGGCATGTAGCGGTATGACACTACCATTCAGCTGGTCACCGCGCCAGGGTAGTGTCCTCTAACTAGTCTCTTGAAAGAAAAAGCAATAAGATAAAAAGATAAAAGGCATGAATGGGCTTGGAAACATTTGCATCCATGACAAGGTGCAGCTCACCCTCTTCAGAGGCACCCACAGGTAAGCCATACATTTCCTCGTCATCACTGCACCCATTGCTCAGACATCCCTTACCACCTCACCCACTTACATGGTCTGGATTTGTCTTCACCCGGAAACATCCCACATCCAATGAGCACTAGCCCAATAGGACATCTTAGCGTCCCCTCCAAACCTGGCTTGTAGAATAGCATAACGTCTTTGAGCACTTGTCTGGGAAAAGGGGTTTCATGCACATGTTTAAATAACTTGATTATTAGATGTGATTGACATTGCTATGATCCCTGTGACTTGTGAGCCCATGGAGGGCATACTTGTTGATGTTGCAGGGCCACACCCGATGGACAGGTACACATGGGGAGATGATTAGTTTGGACCTCCATAGGGCTAAAAGCCCACCAGATGGATGTTGAGACCCCAGCCAGGGGTAGAGACAGATCAAAGGTTTGCACCAAAGAGAGAGGAGGACGTTCCACCAGGGACAGCCTGGCAGGCCTAGACCCAGGGGGGTCTTGCCCTTCTCACCATGATGTAGGCCTTGGAAGGCCCATGACGTCACCCAACGTTTTGGACACTTTGGAGGCAGTTGTGTGCCAAGTGGCACGTGTGGCAGGATCCAGAGGCCCAAGGAGGCCTAACGTTTTGCTCCTGGAGGCCAACGTTGCCCTAAGAAGGCCTAACATCACCCTAAAAGGGCATGACGTCATCCTTTCAGCTTGATTTAGGGTTTTATTATATCATTTAATGTAAAAACTGGATATTACATGTAACTGGCCATGTCGGCCTTTTTGACCTAATTCAAGTCATTGATATTGTATAAATAAGGTTTTTACCCTTGTATTATTCATCATCTTTCATTCACACTTAGTGAGATCTGAAATTTGTGCCCTACTTAGGATTTTATGACTGAAATTAAGTGCGCACTTGTTGGAGGAGGCTAATCTTGGACTATTTTGGCAATTTTCTTGGTGGAAGTGTTCAACTAGGGTTTATGCTTGATGATTCTTGATGAATGTAAGTAAAATTTCAGCAATTCTTCTCCATTGAATGGTTATAGTTATGTTTATCTTGCATTTACATTAAGATTATGAAATTGCTTGTTTAAAACCCTAGGAAGCTAAGCACATGTTATTGTCCTTGCGTTAAAAGCCTTCACCTACTAGATTTTGCCAAGAAGCCGATTTTTTTTAAGCCTTTGCTAGGGCCTTGCCATTGCAACACCCTAGCATTTATTGTTTCATATTAGCCGTCATTTGCTTCATCTTTGAGTTAAAGAAGGAGGAAAATTACTAAGGCCTAGGGTTACCTACACCTTAGTAGCAATTTTCCCCTAGGGTTTGGTAGTTGAAGCCTTGGTTTACCAACACTTCAACTACTAATCTCTCTTGTCTTTGGCTCTCCTACTATCATCATTTTACTTCAACATTTGCTTCCATCTAATAGACTCCATTTGCCCTAAAAGCACTAATCTAAGACTTGCTATTGAGTGATTGACTAAAACAACCATCAAAACCTACACCTTTGTTGAAATAATGTAACAACAAAGTGTATTCTAATTATTATTGTGGAATTATTCATTAGATCAATCCCCTATTGCAGATTGATCATGTCGGCTATTGTAAAAGACCAAATCCCCTTTTGCAGATTGGTCAAAACATAATTGTAATTGGCAAAATAAGAAGTCGGCCCTAGAATATATTAAAGATGGTTATAACCACCCAGATTGAGAAGTCGGCCCTGCCAGTGAAGAGACGCTTACACACGTGCCAGAATTGTATAAATAAGGAGGCTAGCGCCTCACTTAGACACACACTCACTTGTTCATTGAGAGACAAGTTTCGGAGCTGCAGTTGGAGAAGAGAGAGAGAGAGAGAGAGAGAGAGAGAGGCACATTCTTGGGATAGGACTTTATGTATTTGTTTGAGTTATCTCTTGGCATTGTATTGGCTATCTATAATAAGGAAGTTTTTGCTAGGTTTTCTCCCCCATGAGGGTTTCCCGGGATAAATGATGTCTCTTGTGATTGTGTATTTCTCAGTGATCCTATCTTATGCTATTGTTATCTATTGAAATGCAAAGAACTCTAATAATAGCTTAAACCTTAACATGGTATCAAAACTATGCTGAAGAGAGCATCTTTCACAAGAGAAAAGTGAAAAACGTCACTGTTGTCGTACATGCAAATTAGGGTTTTTTGTTGATGAAGTATTTCAACCCTAAAACCATCTAGAAAAGTGCGCCCTTCCTCAAGGATCACTTTGGCATCCTTAGCGCAACTTTTCAGTGGCTAGATCTCCCAGAAAGTGAAACCCTAGTTTCACAAAGTACCAGAAGTACCAGAGTACCAAAGGTACCAGAAAACCAGAAGCACCAGTCCAGAAATCCGCAGATCAAGTTTGGAGGGGTAAAAGTTGGATTTTCTCATATCCAAACACACCAGGCTACTCGCCTCAGCCAAGCGCACCTCTTGGTAAGTTCAGAATTTGATTTTGAGCATTTTCATTTTTGGCCATTTTCCTAGCTCCAAGTAAAAGATGTCTACAAGCACTAAGCTTGTTGACAAGCTGGAAGGTGTGGAAAACTTCCTTGCCTGGAAGTATAGAATTGGACTCATTCTTGAAGAGAATGACCTAGCAAGATTCGTCAAAGAAGAAGTGTCAGAACCCGACGATGCTGCAGAGAAAGCAAAGCATCAAAAGGACACGATAAGGGCCAAAAGAATCATTGCAGATTCAATCAAAGATCACTTGATCCCTTATGTGTCATCAAAGAAGACTCCGAAAGAAATGTTTGATGCCCTAAGCAGACTATATGAAGGAAAGAACATAAACCGGAAGATGAATCTAAGACCTCAACTCAAGAATACAAGGATGCAGAAAGGGGAATCAATCCAAGAATATTTCTCCAGAATATCCCAATTCAAAGAACAACTAGAAGCAATTGGAGATGCTATAGACGAAGACGAACTTATAGTGACGACCCTTAATGGTCTCACAAGACCTTGGGATGCATTCACCAAACAATTTGTGCCAGAACAGAGAAACTAAAATTTGACGGTCTATGGGAAGAATGCATTCAAGAAGAAACAAGAGTAGCTAACCGAGAAGCGTTACTAGCAAGAGATGATGATCAAGCCCTAGCTACTCACACCAAAGAAGGAAGGAAGATGTCCTACTTCCAGAAAGAAACTCATAAAGAGTCTCACCCCCAAAACAAATCTCAACCAAAGAGATTCCAGAAGAAAGGACAACGAAAGGAAAGAGATTACTCATCTGTCCAATGCTACCATTGTGACAAGATGGGACATATTGCGAGATATTGTCCAGCAAGATGAGAAGAATACAAAAAGAAAAATAAGAGGCACCATGCCCATGCAATTGAAGATGAAGAGTCACCCGCAAAGATGTTAAGAGAACAAATTAAAGACTATGTCTTAATCTCGGCCCTCTTAGGATCGGTAACACCTGGAGAGGACACTTGGCTCATTGATAGTGGTGCCAAAGCACATGACGGGTCAAAGAGATATTCTCTCTTGCATTTCAGAAAAGAAGTTTTCTCAAAAAGTGACACTTGGAGATGATTACCAATATCCCATCAAGGGAGTGGGAGAATCAAACTACAAGCTTAATTCAAGGAATTCAATGAAGATGAAGGACATACTCTATGTACCAGGTTTGACAAAGAACCTACTCTACATTTCAGCTTTAGAAAAGAAAGGCTTCAAAGTTGCCTTCATAGATGGAGAAGTCCTTATGTGAGCTAAAGGAGAAACCTTGAAAGAAGCAATCGTCATTGGAAAAGAAGAAGGTGACTTGTATAAGCTAAAGGGTCACTCAGAAGCTGCCATGACCCATGCCATTGAGAATCCATGTGAACTTTGGCATAGAAGATTAGCCCACATCAACTACAAGGCGCTACCATACGTATGCAAAGCAGTCACAGGTCTACCAGAACTCAAGGTTGACCATGAAGGCATATGCAATGGATGTGCACAAGGGAAGAACATCAAGAACCCTTTTTCGAAGAGAGACAGCAAAGCAGGAGGAGTCCTAGAACTCGTTCATTCAAATGTGTGTGGCCCAATGCCATCATCCTCCATCAGTGGGTATGTATACTATGTATCTTTTATTAATGATTATTCTCGTAAGACCTGGGTGTACTTTTTGAAATCAAAAGATGAAGTGTTCAGTAAATTCAAGGAATTCAAAGCCTTGATAGAGAATCTTTCCGAAAGAAAGATCAAGATACTCAAGTCAGATAATGGAGGAGAATACACCTCAAAAGAGTTTGTGAACTTCTGCAAAGATGTCGAGATCAAAAGGGAGCTCACCACTCCCTACAATCCTCAACAAAACGGTGTGGCAGAAAGAAAGAACAAAACGATAACGGAAGCAGTAAAGACCATGATCCATGATCAAGATCTTCCAATGTGCTTATGGGCAAAAGCAGCAATGACAGCAGTATATGTGCAAAACCAATTGTCCCACAGTGCACTTGGGTTCAAGACCCCGGAAAAAATGTTCACCAAAAAGAAGCCAGAAGTAAGACATCTCAAAATATTTGGCTGCCCAGTATTTATACATATTCCGAAAGAGAAAAGAAACAAGTTGGACCCTTCAGGAAAGAAGGGAATATTTGTGGGATACTATGAGGTCTCCAAGGCCTTCAAAATTTATATACCAGGTCACCATCACATTGAGATCAGCAGGGATGTGACCTTTGAAGAAGATGCAGCGCTTAAGAAATCGAGAAGATGCCAGCTTGAAGAAGTATATGAAGAGGAACCTGTAGCCCCCAGAGTTGCAGAATCAGCGAGGGAGGTTCCTAGAGCTGCAGAACCAATAAGGGAAGTTGTAACTTCTCCTGATGAAGAAATTCTAGAAGATCATGATATAGTAGAATTTCAAGAACCTCCTCAGATGACGATCTCCCATAAGAGAAAGCCTGCTTGAGCAAGAGAGCTTATTCAAGATGGAGAGAAGTATGGTGTTCCCGAAGGAACCACGAGACAGGTGAAGAGACCAAAGCCATTCTCCAATTATACGGCTTTGATGTGTGATCTCCTAGAGAAGGAGCCTACCTGCTTTGAAGAAGCCATTCAGAAGAAAGAATGGGCAGACGCCATGACAGAGGAATACCAATCCATAATAAAGAATGATGTATGGGAAATAGTTCCCAGACCGAAGAGTAAAGATGTGGTATCTTTCAAATGGCTCTTCAAAATAAAACATGTTGCTGATGGAAGTATTGAGAAGTATAAAGCAAGATTTGTCGCTCGTGGCTTTTCTCAAAAGGAAGGCATTGACTATGAAGAGACATTCGCTCCTGTCGCCAGATACACTTCAATCAGAGCCATCATAGCCCTTGCAGCTAAGATGAAGCGGAAGCTACACCAAATGGACGTAAAGACAGCCTTCCTAAATGGTGTCATTGAAGAAGAAGTGTATATAGAGCAACCTCAAGGATTTGAAGTTGAAGACAGGAAGACTCACGTCTGCAAATTGAAGAAGGCTCTGTACGGATTGAAGCAAGCTCCTAGAGCTTGGTATGGCACGATAGACAGTTTTCTGACGAGCTTGGGCTTTACCAAGAGTAAAGTTGATTCTAACCTCTACTTCAAGGTTATGAACGATGAGCCGGTGATATTGTTGTTGTATGTGGATGACTTATTCTTAACTAGAGAAGAAAAGCTCATCACCGAATGTAAGAAGAAGCTTGCTTCAGAATTTGAGATGAAAGACCTTGGCCTAATGCATTATTTCTTAGGTCTTGAGGTATGGCAGAGCCCAGAGAGAATCTTCCTTAACCAAGGGAAGTATGCAGTCGAAATCCTGAAGAGATTCGACATGTTGGAGTGCAAGTCCATGAATACACCCATGGAAACGAAGATGAAGCTACTGGTCGACACTTCGTCAGATTTGATTGATGCCACGCTGTATAGACAGATCATTGGATCGTTGATGTACCTGACGAACACCAGACCAGATATCTGTTTTTCCGTGAACACCTTGAGTCAGTTTCTAGTAGAACCCAAGCATGTTCACCTAGTTGCTGCAAAACATGTGATGAGGTACCTTAAGGGTACATTAGATTGTGGTCTCA
>JASDQU010946917.1:7009-17515 GCA_032191745.1 Picea mariana
CATTGTATAAGCTATTTATGATAAGGAAGTTTTTGCTGGGTTTTCTTCCCCTAGAGGGTTTCCCAGGATAAATGTTGTGTCTCTTATGAATGTGTATTTCTCAGTGATCTTGTTCTTATTATGCTCTTATCTATTGAAATGCAAAGAACTATAATAATGGCATAAACATTAACATAGACTACTCGGCGTCTTTTGTTGGTAACATGAGAAGGACCCGCGTCTGAACAATCCCGCCCCAACATATATCTTGTAAAAATCCTTGTAATGCTGAAAACATTTAAATGCTACAGATTCCATATATCTCAAATGTCCAACCTAATAGCCACACACAAATACGCTAAAAATCATAAAAAAGATCTTTCACGTATGATTGGGAATACTTCAAGACTAGCATAGATCCATCTCAATGTAATGTTCCCAAATGGTTTTGCTTGGAACATTTGAAGTTTTTTGTTTTCTGGTTGTGGTATTTTATCAAAAAGTTTGTTGATTTATCGTCTTGTTATGTGCTAAGGTTATGTTGTTTAGTGTTTTGCAGCAATAGTTGTTCTCATGAAAGAAATGACAAGTAACAACAACATACAAGTAGGAATAACACACAAAATGGCCACAAACTCAGATCTGAATTTATTTATTAAAGATAGCTCACCTCCATACAATAGTAGGGCAGATCTGGAATACATATCGCAGAATAATGGGTGGTTGATAATGCTTCTGAAATACAATAGAAGATGAAGATACAGACTTCCAAGAGCCTTCCCAAGCTTAATACAAAAGATCTCCAAGACCCAACTATTTCCCTTGCTATGAGTATTGTCTTCTCTAGTAAAGTGCGCCCTCTCTAGCTGAAGCAAGCTAAGAATTTTGGTTTCCTTGAAGATGGTCTCTAAACCCCTGCAAGATGCTGCCAACTTGTAAATCAGGAGATGTATAGTGCATATGAAGAGGTCCTTCAGTCAAAACTTCAGATTTAACCTTCCAACTCAAGTCCTCCTCAATGAATGATGCACCCTCCTTCAGCAAATACACCCCATTGGATAATAAAATAGATATGCAGAAGAAAAACCCTCAAACACTGATGCAAAAAGGGTGCTAGGGTGGTAGTAACCACTCCTCGAATGTGTTCTACTGTAGATCTAACCTCCCCGAGGCAAATTGAATCCCTTCTCCTCAACTGGTGCGCCCAACTTGCTGGAAAACTCTTCTCTCTACGCCTTGCTTACACAAATGACCTCTGGATTGTATCTGAACTGAATAGAATGGTGAGGGAGAAATCTTTCACCTCCTTGGCCAAGCTTGGACCAGGACCAGAGGAATCTTTCACCTCCTTGTTGATCTCTAAGGATTTATTCAGTCAAAACCCTCAAAACCCCCATGTACCATAGGCTCTTTAGCTAAGAAGCCAGACATCAAAATATCAATCCACATAATTGTTGATGAATGCAGCTATGGGAGACATCCTCCAGCTTATAAACCTGTGAGATGTGGAACATAGCAGCTATGTGAGTCTTTCTCTCAGCTTACAAACCTGAGAGAAAGCCCCGATGAAAGGTTTGTGGTTCATGCCTGGGACAGAGTTAGGAACAAAGAGATGACCTCCTCCATGACGTGAGCGAGAAGAACTCTAGATCATTATCCGATGAAAAAGCAATCTGTTGAGTTAGGACGTGCTTGTGGTTGAGCACAAGGTGAACGTGGGAAATCCCAAAAGTCTTGGGCACATCATCATGTGAACAGAAATGAAGATGATGTGATGGCCTCCTCTAAGCAACAGAGTTGACGAGAAGACTCCAAATGATTCTCCCGTTGGTGGTGTTATTGCGCAGTTTGTAGTTAGGATAAAAGATAGATATAGAGACAAAATGGCGTAATTGAACCAATCCCACCCAATGTCACCTCGATAGGAAGGTTCTTTTTGTTTAGGGAGGTAAGGCCCATGGGAGACGTCCCGGTGACTTGGGCTTTTGAAAAGGCAAAGGATTGATTGCTAAAAGATAAATTCCCCCTCATAAGTCACCATCGAGCAAATAGTTTGGCTACGCAGCCAATAAAGAGAAGTATAACCAAAATAGAGATGTACCTGCCCGAGACAAAGCAACAAGATATATATATCTATGCAAGCTTGCTCGCTTGGTTAGTACTTCATACAATCAATGACTATCTGATATATAAGAAATTGAGCAATAAATATTGACGAAGTCAATGTTTATATAATAGCAACGATGTACAATATCACTTCTTCAATAAATGCTAAAGGAGCGTGGCGTTCGATGTAACAATTAACACTTCATTTAGATAATGCCTTAAACAACCATTCAATTGCTCACAAGTAAAACAATAGTTGCACAATGATGTTAATAGAAAAAAGGTGATGACAGCGATTAGTTAGTAGGGTTAGTCTTAGGCTAGGGTTAGAGAGGTTAGTAATTGCTTAAAGTGTTTGATTGAAGTTGTGATCAAATTACTCCAGGCAAGGGAGGTTTTAGATCAGTGCCTTTTGGGTTAATGGAGTCAAAAGTAGAGGACACAAAAGTTGAAGGATCAAATGAAAGTAATAAGACTAAGGACAAGAGGGTTAGACCTTGAGGTGTTGCTAAGGCAAGGCCTCAAGGATGAAACCCTAAGACAACGTGTTGCTAGATTATTAGAAGGATGAAACCCTAAGGATGAAACCTTGAGGTGTTGCTAGATTATTAGAAGGAAATAATCTAAGACAAGAGGCTTTGCAGGTAACATGTTGCTATAGCAAGGCTTTACCAAGCAAACCCTAGGAAAAGACTAGCATGGAAGAGGAAGAAAAGAGTGTTGCTAAGGCAAGGCTCTATCTCTCTTCAATAAATGGTTCAAAATCTTGACGGGGACATGAGACAAGGACCTACAACGTGTGCTTGTCACCTAGGGTTTATTCAGCAAATCATAACAATAGATGCAAGAAATAACAATACAACCATTCAATTAAGAAGTTTTGCAGAAATTTGCTTACATTTCACCAAGAAATGACATAACAAACCCTAGCTGTAACACCTTCCATCAAGAGAAATAGCAAAAATGCCAATAGAATTCCAAAAATGCCTTCCTTTAACAAGTGCACCTCACAATTTCAGCCAAGACCACCAAGTGTAGCGCAAATTTCAGACTTCACTAATGAGTGAGTGAGAGATGATGCAAAAATGAAGGTAAAAACCCTCAATTTAAACAGTACCATGACCTAATTTCACTTTCAGGTCATAAAAAAGGCTCGTGATGAGACCCCCTTTCTCTTGGCCATGCAACCAAGAGTCACTACCCTGGCGTGGTAACCAACTGGTGGTGATGTCATACTGTTAGGTACCCATGGACCTAATAGGTTGGCTCGTGATGAGACCCCCTATCCTCTGACTAGGTCTTGTTTAATTATTTTTTACAGGTCCCTCTTGTTTCTTGCTGAGAAGGCTTTTATTGCTTTCTCAGGGATCCCTAAGTGAAGCATCTCGAGGTTTATTTTTAGGCTTTTATCTTTTGTCAGCATGCTTTTACCTTCTGGGCCTTTAGCCCCTTCTTCTCACGAAGTAAGGTGCAATCCTGAAAAATAGGTCAACCCAGTGCCCGGACAAGTGTAATGGGATAGATGAGCAAGAAGCAAGATGAAAAAGTGGTGCTATGACGGGAGCGGACAATGGCTTTTCAGAAATCCCCCCAGTGGCAAACCAAAACCTACAGACACAGGGTTACTAGGGCATCCTGTCATTCCCCCTAGATATGGTCAAGTGGGCAAGTATAAGATCCAAGCCTTTATTAGAAACAAAAGTAATTATATGCACATATTCAAAAGTTTTGAGGATCATAGTGGCACATACCATGATACCCGGACTCATTACCTCATGGAACAAGAACCATCTCTGATACAAGAACAAGCCGATGGTGATGGATGTTGTTGTTGCTGACAGAGTAGAAGCGCTGAAAGCGAGAAAAGATGGGCCCTCCAGGGCCATGCTAAAGTCGATCCGTCTCTCGATACTCCGTGTCTAGGACCTGTGGGCCTCGAGACATGATCTCCTAGTTATCCCTAAAAGTGGGGGATAACAGGTGGCAGTGGGAAAGCAGATCTGTAGAGTGGACGTGTTTGTGGATGAGCACAGGTGAACGTGTGAAGACCCGGATCATCTGTGTAATGCAGTGAATCGGGTCCATGGCATCCCTATGGATGTGCCCCTAGTGGATGAGCACTAGTGGGTGTATCAGATCCTTTGCTATATATTGTTCAAGAGACAAACCTACCTGTAACCCTAGTTATTATGTAAAGGGTATAGGTTGACCCTACCTTATTGTGTCTAAAGATAAAATGTAAAAGATAATTAATATTAATATTAATTATTATAATAATAATAAATTATATTGTGACTTAGAGAGGCCGGCCTTGTTGAGCCAATAGACGCCTTTGTTGAGTGGTCAAGTCTAATATAAGTAAGAGGTGATTCTCCATTGTAGAATCATATCTTTCTCATGAGTTCAGAAATTTCAGCAAACACTTCTACTTGGCAAAAGGTGCGCACCTCTCTTGGGCGCTAGGGTTTCTAGGGCTTAAGCACCCTCTTGTGTGCTAAGTCATTCTTGGTGGTGAAAGGTCTTTCTCTTGAAGAATATAGCAAAGGATTTGACTGAGTTTTTTTCTCTGTTGTTGAGAAGGGTTTCCCATGATATATCTTGTGTACTTGCGCATGGTGTTTCTTCTTGTGATCTTGGTTGCTGCAACATTCTTGTTTATGGTTAAGACATGATGAAATTGAAATGAACCACATGCGTAACCTAGCTTATGAAAAATCAACATGGTATCAGAGCATAGGTCTTGAAAGAACCCATTGCACAAGCATCTTTCACAAGAACAAGGAAAAACGTCACTGTTGTCGTACAAGAAAATTAGGGTTGTTGTCATCATCTTATCCTTTAGAGGTTTTCCTCTCGATTCTAATGAGTTATTACACTAAAGTGTTTCTTCTCATATTATGCCCAAAATGACATCCTTAGTGAATTTAATTAAAATATGCTCAATAATAACTCAAAATTACGGAAATCGTCGAAATGCAATGAAACCAAGGACAAGTTGCGCGGAATGGATCCTGATGATGAAATATGATGAATAATGTGAGTCAGGCCCCATAAAACTCCTCAATACCTCCTGAGTTAGCTACTCTGACAGGCATCCCAATCTGTAATATAAGTGAATCCAAAAATGGGGACATTACAGTTCTCCCTACTCGAATATTGCTTTTCCTCAAGCAACAACCGAATCAAACTGTGTATGATCCCAGGGTCCCATATCCACCTATGTGACATGAAGTACTCTCTCCTCAAAACATGGTCCCAGAAAGTGCTCCCCATGCAGGCCCCCAAAACGCTCCTGATGAGTAGAGCAATCAATGTGCAGTAGATCCTCAGTCAACTCCTCAAGAAATCGCTCTACTCGGATCTCAACTCCATCAACTACTGGACTGCCAAACACTCTAATCCCTGGATCCCAAATCAAGATGTGAACTGCAGTGCCCTGTAAATTATAGTCCTGTGAGACATCAACATCAAGAGTCTCTTGAAGACCCCCAACCAATGGAACAAGTAAATACAGTATTCATCCATCAAGGAGTCTTTCACCTAAACCAATCTCCCAACTACAACCTCCGATAGAATCTAGACCCCCTGCTAACCAAGAAGATGATCTACTGATATACCTGATCCTCAACCAAGGAGATCCATCCTGCCACATAGCATCCTCATCCCAATCTTCTCTCAAATTCCCCCAACGGTGGAAGGAACCAATCATGCAAGTCCTACAACTCCCATGCGCTCTAGAAGAGCACGAAACCCTGCATCACATAACTCTGAGGGTGACATACCAAGTATTTTGATGCCTACTGAGCTGTAAAACTCCGACCGAAGTGTACTTATAGCTATGTTGTTATGTCCACAATCACTAAACTCGACCTCTCTGTCAACCCACACTGTTGCCTACGATGTCCCATACCCTGGTAATACACCTATGATGTCAACCCTACTATATAGCTCTAGTACACACAGGTTTAGAGATGCTAGCATACTCTCCCAACTCAGCCCCGAGAAGAGGATGGCTAAGGAATCATGCCCTGACTCGTGATGTTGACATACCAAGCATGCCCCCATATGCCTCATGACATCATCCTCGACATCCTCCCAGGAGAATCTCTCTTTAGTCTGCTGACGAGTCTTGAAATGGCCAAGCTGTCCAATCATAGGTACATCATGTACGGTCCTCAAGATCTCTGACACTGCCTGCTGCGACCATACATCTTGCCAACTGACCTCATAGTCCTCAGCAAAAGCACATGTCCTACTCTGCTCCCCATCCTCATCCTGTTGAGACTCTGAACCTATATCCACCTCTGAAATATCCTTTGTCCCACGGCTGAGGATGCTCTCCATCACACCCGAGGCCTCATCTGACTGTCTCGGGTGACCCTCCCCTATCTGATTGCATGTAATGGGGTATTCCCTATCAGGAGGTCTCTATCTAATAACTCTCCATGTCCCATGCAACTGGTTATCTTCCCCAATGTTGTTGTATAAAATGAAAGTATCGAGGAAGGTTAACAGAAATACCTGCAACTATGCATAGGATTGAGAAGTATCATCTGTTAGTCAACCCCAAAGGCTTGACCAAAAACTCATCCATCGACATCCAAGGTGAATGGTCGCCTGGATTCCACACTAACCTCATGCCATCGTGTACATCGGTATGTGACTCCACATATTGATGGTCAATCACACTCCCCCTATCATCACTCATATGACTGATGCTACTTAGAAGGTAATCTCTCGGATCCATGTGTTGTTGCAAAGGAGAGGACTGCTCTGCACGTAAATCTCCATGCTCCACCTAGTATATATCATGTATACACATGAAAACTCCGATATCCTCCTGCATCATCATGTCTCCTGAGTGCACTGTTAGGTCAACCTCTATATGGATGTTAACTAATCCTGGAACCCAAATGGATGTGTCCTCATCTCTGCCCCTAGCTCTAGAATCCCCATGTGTATGTGTGGGAACAACTGTCTCAGAGCTCCTCGTGAATGGTGGTCGTTGTGACACATGTAAGCGTCTTTTGGTCACATCTCTCCAAACTCATCGGTGATCCTAGGTATCCCTCACGCTCCTCCATCGACTGGCACTCCTCTATCAAACCACCAACATCCTCTAGCGATGAAGTTGAAGTATATATCTGACTCTCTACTAAGATAGATGTAGTGGATCACTGACTATCCTCCTCAAGGAGCTCCTCTAATCTGGACTCTGATTCCTGAAGGGTTGTCTCTATGCCTTTCAAGAATCCTTGTGTGCTTACCAACTCATGAGTGAGTCAATCCACCTCAGTCTCCTTATCCTTCAACGCCCTACGATACATCTCGCCAACCTCTAACAGGTAATCTCTATCCTCCATAAGTAATTGTTGGTAGTCGATCCTCGTCACAGTCACTCCCCCCCTGAGTGTCTGGAAGTCATCAATGGCAAGCTCCATGTCTGAACTATCATGTGCCAATGTGGCCCTCCAACAATACTCTGCTACCAACGTGTGTGTATCATCACTATGTCTAATGGTTTACATGATCATGTCCTCTCTGACCCTCGATTGTCCTACCAAATGTTGTGACTCTTGAACACTGTCTTGCTGAGGTGCTACCTCATGACACACTACTAATGTCAACAACGAAATCCTCATCAACACACTCCTCAAGAGCTAAAGCACCATACTACCCACTATCCACTGTGTTGTTGAATCCTCCTGTATGCCACCGTACATCATCACCTACTGCTACTTCAATCTGGATCGCCATGTATCTTGTATGTACAGTTGTATCCTCCTGTGCACTCACCCTACTAATATCATATGCACCCGAATCCCATACGGATGTGTCCATACATGTGATATGGTCATCTCGACAAACAAGGAAAGCATCCTCGTCACTTTATACCAATCCCGAAAGTAAGTGTCCCATCAATCTGTCGATCTCCCCAACCTGATCATTCAATGGACTCCCCAAAAGAGGTGACTCACTCTCCCCATACTAATAGGTATATATATAGTCATCTGGCTCTCAGTCATGCCTCTCCTCCTGAACCTGCAAATCCACATGTCCCTTGTGTTCAATCACTACACAAGGCTCCTCTGCCACATCTGGAATGCCATTGATATCCTCATTTGTTGTGTCTAGCATAGGTGACTGGGAAGATAAGGAATGTGTCACGCTCAACTCCATAGGAGGATCATTATCCCCCACACATGACCTCATATCAACACCCAAAGGTGGATCACCCAATCTTTGATCCTCATGCCTAGGTGTTGCCACGACTGGATCCTCACAAGTATCACTACTATGGTGAGGTGTTGAGTCCTCAACACTGTCGGATCAGGAAACTAAAGCACATGCACTATCATCCTGACTCCCCAACTATCCATCAGATGCACAAGAGTCATGGGACTGCTCTAATGAGACATCTAAGGCTGCATCCTCATACACATCCTCCTCATCATTATCGTAGTGCACCTCCATGTAATGCACTCTCCCTTTACCCCTGCATCTGTGATCCGGCTCCAAAGGCTCTTTACAATTGTAGCAAAGTTCCCTACTCCTAATGGTTGTAGACTCAATCTGTGCTCCCTTCAATCCACTAGCTAGTGGTGATGTATCCACTTTCTTGACTGTTTTGGCTATGTTTTCCTATGATTTTCTTCTCCAATAATTGACTTCTTCAATATTCTTGGCCCATACTGCAATATCATCTTTGCTCCACCTAGGATTTTTGATGGATACAAACTGTTGGAATGTTACCAGTTTGAATGTCTCACTAAAAGCTTGATATTCCATATCACAATATATAATCTCCTCTGCCATAGCCATTTTTCCTTCATGAAGACCCTCAGGTTGAGAGGGATCTTCGCACGGATACCATTGTAATGTTCCCAAGTGGTTTTGCTTGGAACATTTGAAGTTTTGTGTTTTCTGGTTGAACAGTTTGTTGATTTATCTTCTTGTTATGTGCTAAGGCTCTGTTGTTTAGTGTTTTGTACCAATAGTTGTTCTCATGAAAGAAATGACATGTAACAACATACAAGTAGGAATAACACACAAAAGGGCCACAAACTCAGATCTGAATTTATTTATTAAAGATAGCTAGTCTCCATACAATAGTAGAGCAGATCTGGAATACATATGGCAGAATAATGAGAGTGGCTGATAATGCTTCTGAAATACAATAGAAGATGAAGATACGGACTTCCAAGAGCCTTCCCAAGCTGAATACAAAAGATCTCCAAGACCCAACTCATTCCCTTGCTGTGAGTATTGTCTTCTCTAGCAAAGTGCACCCTCTCTAGCTGAAGCAAGCTAAGAATTTCAATTTCCTTGAAGATGGTCTATAAAGCCCTGCAAGATGTCGCCAACTTATAGATCGAGAGATGTATAGTACATATAAAGAGGTCCTTCAGTCAAAACTTCAAATTTAACCTTCCAACTCAAGTCCTCCTCAAAGAATGATGTGCCCTCTTTCAACAAATACGCCCCACTGGATAATAAAATAGATATGCAGAAGAAAAACCCTCAAACATTGATGCAAAAGGGCACTAGGGTGGTAGCAACCACTCATGGAATGTGTTCTATTGTAGATCTAGCCTCCCCAAGGCAAATTGAATCCCTTCTCCTCAACTGGTGCGCCCAACCTGCTGGAAAACTCTTCACGCTGCGCCTTGCTTGCACAAATGACCTCTAGATTGTATCTGAACTGAATAGAATGGTGAGGGAGGAACCTTTCACCTCCTTGGCCAAACTTGGACCAGGATCAGAGGAATCTTTCACCTCCATGTTGATCTCTAGGGTTTATTCAATCAAAACCCTCAAAACCCCCAAGTAACATTGGCTCTCTAGCTAAGAAGCCAAACATCAAAATATCAATCCACATAATGAGAGAATAGAAGCCCATATCTCTTCTTTATACCCCTATTTACCTTTTCTCTCCAAGTGACATTTAAATTCACTTTTAATGTTTCTTCATAAAATCACTTTATTAATTAATTAACCTTTTTTCCTCTAAAAAGTGATTAATTTGCCCTTATGGCTTCTCTGGCCACTAAAACACTTTTCATCATCTTATCCTTTAGAGCTTTTCCTCCCGATTCCAATGAGCTATTACACTAAGGTGTTTCTTCTCATATTATGCCCAAAATGACATCCTTAGTGAATTTAATTAAAATCAATGTTCTACCAAGTCTGGAATGGGGGGATGCGGGTGCGGGAAGACGCACAGGGATGACGTGTGGAAGTACCCCCAAATTTTAGGGATTTTAGGGAAATGGGGGATGGGGGACGTCACATATAATATAAAAAATATAAAATAAAAATTTTAAAAATAAAAATAATAATGATAAAATCTCAACAATAACAATTCAATGTTCATTCCATGCAAATTCATCAGCAAATACTAAAATAATAAACACTACTAAA
>JASDQU010946918.1:6149-19488 GCA_032191745.1 Picea mariana
ATGGTATCAAAGCATGTTTGAAGACCCGTTCACGTTGTAGATCGAGATCGTGAAACTAAGTTTCCTCGTCTATGGTTTCTAACATTTCCGTATGTTTTTGGGCCGAGACGACTATTCCATTGCGTCCAGAGCAGTCGTTTCAGTTAGGAACATTTTCATTTCACTCGAAAAAGTTTATGTTTTCCCAAGATATGACCATTTCAGTCAGATCTAAATGTATAAAGCCTGAATACGCCCTTTTAAATTTTTTGTAGAGTATTATTTCAGTTTTATATTTTTTGTTTTTGGGTTGTTACTCTTTTGGATCTGCGTATGCTCTTTTCCCCATGCCCTATGCAATCTCAGCAAATAAAAAATAGATCGGAAAAATGCATTTTCCGGTTAAGGTAACTAAGATCTAACCATTGTTGTCATCAAGAAGCGAAAAAAATTTCTTGTGTGAAAAGAGTTTTTTTTAGCATGCTCTCCAAGGTTGTCTTCCACACCAACAACAACACCCCCAATACTCCTTCTAAACAATACAATATGTTTTGCTAGCTCGCTTGGTTAAAATTTGCCTTATAAAGTAAGAGGTCTTGAGTTCAAGTCTTGTTTTTTTTGTTGTTGAAAAGTTCATGCATCCATTGTAAAGTGTATTTCACTTCAAATATAAAAGTGAATCACTAGAAGTAGCTTTATTTTAAAGTTATTTATTTGGCATGCAATTTTATTTTATAAAGTAACTTCATTGTAAAAGTGATCCCCTCTTCTTTTTATAAAAGTGGGTCACTTCATAAAGCAATTTATTTAAGTAGGTTATTTGGAGGGGTATCACCACATGAACCAACTTCTACTTGCCACATGGCTATTTGGTTATCGTATATGTTTTTTTTTAAAAGGGCATAACTTTCACATTTGAAGTCCGTTTTTAGTGTCGTTTTTTTTAAATTGCCTAATTTTTCAAAATCTTTCCATCCAAATCATCAGTTTCATTTTTAAAATCCATATTATCTACATATTTAATATGGCTTCTTCCAGTGATCTTTTGCTTACCAACACCAACTACTTACAATGGAAATCTCATATGGAGGATTTATTATGAAGTAAAGGTCTGTACCAGATTACCTTGGGAAAGGAAAAAAAACCCACTAATGATGAAAATAAAGTCAAATGGGCTACTAGGAATGATGAAGCACGTAGACTAATCAGAATGTCCATCTCTCTCGATTTAAGGTTCCACCTTCAAGAAATTGATGACCTCGATGAAGCTTGGGAAAAGATTGAATCTGTGTTTGGTAAACACAATATTATTCGAGCACATCAGTTAGAAAATCAGATATCGACTTTAAGTCCAATTGAGTTTTCTTGCATTGAAGACTATCTATCCAAGTTTAAAACACTTAAAATTTTATGTGAAGAGTGTAACATAAAGTTGGAGGAAGAGCGTTGCATCTATATTATTCTTTCTAAGCTAGGTGGTGCATATTTTGTGTTTGTATCTACCTTTTATGCCATGAGAGAGGCTCTAGGGAAATCTTATCAAAAACCCACTCTTAAGTCCTTTTGTGATGCTTTGATTAGAGAGCAAGATAATCTTGTACAAATTGGAGTGATCAACACTGCAGGTACCTCCAACAAAGCCTTTGTAACCCAGTACAAACATAAACCCAAGAATCCAAAGAAGCAATATCCTCGCCACAACAACAAACAAAACAAGGGTCCCAAACCCACTCATACAACTTCAACTCCTAATGTTGACAAAGGAGGAAAATCTAAAAAAAAGAAGACTGACATACATTGGAACTTTTGTGGGAAAGATGGTCATGATGAGTCCAAATGTTTCAAGAAGATGACAACTTTAGAAGTAGTGATGAAGAAGCACTTTCTTCTTCTCATGGGCATGCACTTTCTACTTCTAGTTTCTCCTTTGCAACTTCTACTTCTTCTTATGAGTGGCTTATTGATTCTGGAGCATCTTATCATATGGCTAAGGAGAAAGCCATATTTTCTACTCTAAATGAATGTAACACCAAGAAAATATTTGTTGGTGATGATAGATCTCTTAGTGTTGTAGGATCTGGAACAATTAAGGTAGATAATGGTCATTTCAATGATGTATTATGTGTTCCAAGTCTTTCCTGTTACCTTCTATCAGTATATGAAATCACTCATTCAGGTGAAGGTAAAACCATAGAGTTTTCACCTCACCAAGTTGTAATCAAGGATCTAAAATATCCTCAACATGTTCTTGCAACTAGAATTATTGATGATATTACTGAGTTGTTCAAATTTGACAACTTTGGGTCATCATCTTTTCCATCAGATTTTGTTGCTCATAGCGATGACTTGAGCAAACTTTGGCATGAGTGGTTTGGTCATCTAAACTATCGCTCATTCTAGGAACTATGTAATCAATAGATGGTGACTAGTCTTCCTCTTGTTTCATGCAGCGATGGTGTTTTTGCTAGTTGTGTTCATGGCAAACATCATCAGGACAATTTTGACAAACATGCCTCTTGGCACCCCTCGGGCCCTTTGTAGCTTGTTCATAGTGACTTGTGTGGTCAACTCTCTTCTCCTTCTTTTTCTGGGTGCAAGCATTTCTTAACTTTCATTGATGAATTTTCCAAACATACTTGGGTTTACTTCTTAAAACTTAAGGGTGAAGTATTTGACAAGTTTTTTGCCCACAGGGCCCTTGTAGAAAAAAAATTTGGACATCAAATTCAAAGGTTAAGAAAAGATAATGGAGGTGAATATGTGAACAATAATTTTACAAGTTATTGCACTACACAGGGCATCCAAATGCAACACACTGTTCCATATACACCACGACAAAATGGTGTTGCTGAGAGAAAGAACCACACATTAAAATAAATGGTTAATTGTGCGATCCAATCTAAGGGATTAAGTCTAAAGTATTGGGTGAAAGCCATCAATTATGAAAATTACATAGTAAATCGCACTCCCATAAATGATCTTAAAAATATAACACCGGAAGAAGCATGGACTAAAATTAAACCAGATGTAAGTCACTTCCGTGTATTTGGCAGTATAGCATGGGCTCACATTCCTGAAGAGAAAAGGAAAGCATTGCATTCTAAAAGTGAGAAGTGTAGATTTGTTGGTTATCCTGAAGATGTCAAAGGTTACATAATTCTTCAACTACATTGTAATGAAATTATTATTAGAAGAGATATTAAATTTGATGAAAATATTTTGGCCTGCGAGCCTAATTTGGTGATTGTGCCTTCTTTGACATACGAGCCATCTTTGAAATTTGTGCCTTCTTCTGTTTCTATTATGGTTTCTTCTTCATATGATGACAATGAGGATGGAAATCCACCTTCGCTTACTCACCTTCCTCCATATGAGTCCATTGAACCTAAACCAACACTAGCATCACCGCTTCTTAGATGGGTTTGTTCAACACGAGAAGCAACTTGTGATCTTATCGGTGATCCTTCAGATCAAAGTCGAACACATTCATAATTCCAATGAGCCTCTTCTCTTTTGGCTCAAGTTTCAGAGACTCGTGATACAAAGACATTCACAGAAGCTTCAGGTCATCCAGATTGGGATACAACAATGAATGAAGAGTAACATTCTTTAATGACAAATGATACTTGGGATCTTGTACCTCTTTCAAAAAAGAGAAAACTTCTCAGATGTAAATGGGTCTATTAAACTAAGTATGCATCAGATGCAAGTGTTGAAAGGCACAAGGCTTGGTTATTTGCCAAAACATTGTTCCAAGTTGAAGGAATTGAATATAATGAAACCTTTGCCCTTGTAACCAAAATGAATTTCATCCACCTTGTTCTTGCCCTTGCTGCCTCACATAAATGGAAGGTCTATCAGATGGATGTTAAATCCATCTTCTTGCATGGGGATTTGCAAGAAGAAATAAACATGGAACAACCTTCTGGCTATGTCAAGAATGAATCAAGCCTTGTTTGTCGCCTTAAGAAATCTCTTTATGGTCTTAAGCAAGCTCCTCGAGCTTGGTATGCCAAAATGGACAAATTTCTTATTGACACCAAATTTTCTAGATGTCATTTTAATCCTAATGTATATACCAAGAAAGTAGGAAGCCATATCATAATCCTTGTCCTTTATGTTGATGACCTTATACTTACCGGTAGTGACTCAAAACTTTTAAACCACGTGAAAACCAACCTTAAGAATAAATTTGAAATAACAGACTTAGGATTTTTTCACTATTTCCTTGGCCTCCAAGTTTTTCAAACTAATGAAGGAATTTTTCTTTCCTAGTCTAAGTTTTCTTGTGACCATCTTCGTCACTTCCATATGGAATATTGTAAACCAACCCCTTCTCCCTTCTAGTCTAGAGTCAAGCTTGCTACCACTTGCACTTCTCCCGAATTTGATGCCACTTTGTACCGTCAACTAATCAATCATGCATACAGAGTTGCGCTATTCAAATAAAAGGCTAAAAACAGAGGCCTATCATGCCTCTGTCAAAAAGAAGGACTAAAGGATAATAACATCAGCAAGGGAAAATATGACTTTGAAATTTATGACAGTTGGCTTCAGGGATCTTTGGACAACATGTTTATTTTGGATATATGATTATTATTTTTGAAATAACTTAAAATTTCATGAGCTTAAATTACCAAAAGAGAATATGTTGAGGGGAGGCACAAGGATGTGTGTTTTGATTAATTAATTGTTATGTTATGATTATTATGATTGTTATGAACTGAAGGGATCCACAAGGGGTCACACCTACTAGTTATTATTATTTATGACCCTTATCATAATTATTACTTTTCCCCCTAACTAAAGTTAGATGAGTCTTTTAATTAACTTAACTAATGAATTGGTTCAACCTTTGCAACCAATTCTAATTTGTTAAAAGAAAAAGGAAAGGGAGGAACAAGAGGAGGATAGAAGGACAAGCATGCTAAGGTTTGCTCTTGAGTTTATGTTGAGATAGTTCAGTTTTCATTCGTTCATATATTCATCACAACCTAATTCTCTTTTGTGATAGTAGGGTCTTATTATAGACAACAATATTCAAGGATGAATCAAATCATTCAGACACTTGTTCTTCAGAGGTGTTGATCTATCTTTGATAGTCTGTGTAGACTTGTCTATTTGTGAATTAACTTTCATGACTCATAAAGGCTATTGTGAAGAGTAGCAATCTGTGGCAATTTAAACCAACTTTTAGAGTTCAGTTTTGGTATTCTGTCAGAGGTCCTTTTGCATGTTCCATTGAGGATTTCTAAGTTTGACTTTGGTCCAAGATTTTTGTATGAGAATTTGTAAATAAATGACTCTTTGATGAATTGGAATGAAATAAAGGATTGCTTTATGTCTCAATTGTCTTGATTATCATCTTGGTGTCTTTACTTCTGTTCTTATATTTATTTCAACAACTGATATATTAAAAAAATTACATAAAAGGTGAATTTCCAACAAGCTTTTGTTGATAAAAGACTAGCCTAAGCATTCGTAATTAATACTTATGAGTTAGGATGTTATTTTTGTTGGCTATAAACATAGGGTGATATTCCCGTCTACTTTGCTTTAACCAAGTGAAGTCTAAAAATGCTTGAGTAAGATCAATTCATATCTTTTCCTCAACATTTATTTAGCGACCATACTGGGGAGATCTTCGATATCTCTCTGGTTAAATTTTATACTCGATTTTCATCGATACATCTTTCTTTTTCTGATTTTGATTCTTTGACTGTTTTTCTATTAATGACTATTCCTGTTGCAAGGCAGCCCAATCTTAAGCCCAGTCTTCGAGACCAGACCAACATTGATTTGAACCTATTTAACACCATTCTTGACACAACCAATACTCGTGCCGAACTTAACCATTCTTGGGCAGTGATGTAACAAGATATTAGTGCTCAAGAACAATTGGGGGCTAGACATAGACAACCTCGAAATTAGTAGTAACCTTGTGTTTCTTCAAAGTTTGGCCTTTCTTTCATGTCCTTAGATTCTCGTGTTTCTAGAAGAAGAAGAGGCTTGTCACCTGAAATCCATCCTATTGCTGAAATAGGAAGAAGAAACATTGTGTTATCTACACAACAAAGTGCTCTAAGGAAGAATTTATCTGATTCATCTAGTTCGTCTATTTTTCCCTTATCCATCATCCACAAGATGACATCTAGTGGTGGCTCTGGTGGCACTGAAAGTGCTCCATCTTCCCAATATTCATCATCATCGGTGATTGGTAGCTTGTACAACCACCATATCCTCGTCCAAACTACTACAAATCCCACCAAATTCATTAAAAAGTATGGGCTTTTTCAGTTTGAAGAGGATGCCACAACCACACCATGGCATGTGTCCTCTCTTATTAAACTAGCGCCTGCTACTCGCCCACTTCCAAAGTTTAAAGAGCACTTGCCTAGGTTTTCAGGAAATAACACTGTCATTACTAACGAACACCTAGAGGCATTTTCAAATGTTTTTCATAACATAGGGCCCAACAACAATGACACTTGCATGCACTTGTTTTTCAATTCCTTGGAAGGAAAGGCCACGACTGACTTCTTTGACCTTCCTCCTAAGATCTTGTTTACTTCGGAGGAGTTAATATATTGGTTCCGATCCACTTATGAGCAATCCAAAAGCCCTACTGAGAAGTTAAGGGAATACAATAATGTCACTTATAAAGATGGTGAGACCATCAAGTCTTTCAACTTGCATTTCACCAAGTTGTATAATCAAATCCCCGAGCTTATCCGCCCTCAGAACCAAGATGCTTTCATGCATTACTACAATGCATTGCCTTCTCCCTACCATCATAAGCTTGAGGAAAAGGCCATTGATAATCTCGGTTTCACCTTGCACACTTGTTTGGAGTATGAAGAACAACTTGAAAGAACTGGTCTTCCCTAGGGAGAATCGATTAGGCAAACATATATGTCCACTCTCCTACAACTAGTGCAAGATATGAATAATCGTATGATAACATTTGAGCGGAAGGGTATTGTCTCCCCTCTCACTCTTGGAGATTCATCCTCTTTTGCACCCCCTTTTAGGAATCCGGTTGAATTTTTTTTTCAGCCCAAGGCTATCTTGCCTCGAAGTTGGTGTGAATTTTGCGAGGAGCACCACGAAGAAACCACGTGTGAGGTAAAGAAGAGTGTCAGGGATAAGATATTTGGTAAAAGACCAGAAGCTACTATTGTTGTTCTAGATTTTTTCGAGCCAAAAGATGTCATGGTCATCAATACTAGGAACAAAGCCTATGCCCCCAAAGGCAAATTTGACCGCCCTCGCGGTTCTTCTAGCCCAAGTTCATCCTCAACCACTGCTGCGCCCCAAGTTCCTAAAGTTCCTGAGAGTCAAGGAATCACTCCTCCTCCCCCTCTTCCAAATACAATATCCTGAATCAATTGGCCAACATCAAAACATATGCAACCCTCCTAGACATGGTTGTCGTCCCTGAACAACAGATGCATCTGAAATAATTCATGGAAGGAAAAGCTTCCATTGTAGCCAATCTTTTCGAAGAGGTAGATGAAGAGGATTCTTCTGTAAATAAAGTAGGTGTACATAATTTTAGATACCCTGTAAAAAAAACCCCTTTTTACATTTCTGTAAAGGTCATGGATAAGATTGCCCATTTTCCTCATTAATGGTGGTTCGGGTCCAAGTGTCATGTTGAAGATTATTATGGAATAGCTAGCTTGTCATGTACAAACGAAAATGCCAGAAGAATGATCTCCTATAATAGTCTACAACAAACAACCATATGCGAGATTAAAGATGTAACCTTGGTTTTATGCGCTCATCCTGAGATAAGGACAACCCTCATCATTCAGGTGATTGATATACCTGTGAGCAATTATTCAATTATCTTGGGGAGAGATTGGCAAGCCCTAACATGTGGATACCTCTCATTTGACGGGACACATTTATCTGTTCCCCGGAACGGTAAGAAAATTATAGTCTGTAGAGAAGGAAGAATTTCACCCTACATAGAGAGTGTTCTGCAATCTAGTGTAAACTATATCGAAGAAGACGTAGGAGTATATTCCATCTTTGCTGAAGAGGATAATATTCCTTTGGAAGGAATTGATTTAGATGATGAATTATGGCGTATGCACTTTGATGGTTCACACTCTAACGAAGGTAATGGGGCTGGTATTATCTTGGTATCCCCTGCAGGAAAAATTCATAATCTTTCATACAGGTTGGAGTTCGCTTGTTCGAACAATGCCGCTGAAATCGAAGCTTAGTTGTTAGGCATTGAAAACACCCTTAATATTGGTTGTGGTCACCTTTCAATTTTCAGAAATTCCGAGCTTGTTGTGAACCTGATACGTAAGACATGCTCTCTTAGCAACAAGCTGATGGAACAATACTCCCAAACTATTTGGGCACTTGTCTCGAACCTTCTATCTTTTAATATCACTCATGTTAGGAAGGAGTTGAATTGAATAGCTGATCGATTAGTTGTCCTTGTAGCCTCTCCTACTCAGTAGCTCTTTCCTCACTGGCCAGATTGCGCTCTCCAATCTCTCCATCATCCATACATTTCTAAGGATGAACAATTCTGGAAGGCCATCCCTAACAATGAAAGCATTTGTGCTGTCATTCAAAATGAACCTCTCAAGCATGAGGAGATTATATCTGTAGAAAATAATAAAATTCCTGAAGGCTTGAATATTAGGACACCTAGATCTTCAACGAACGTTAAAGTCAATGTCCAGGATTCTGATAAAGAAGAGAGGAGGTCTGTCGAGTTAATTGGTGGACTTCGAAACATTTTTGTTTGGTTTAATGTAGATCTTCATGGTTTTGATCCAGGTCTTGTTCAACATACTATAAAACCAGCTAGGCAAAAGCAAAGACTTGTTAACTCTGCACCGGGGGAAACTTTTCAAAGGGAGTTGAGAGATTTCTTAAGGACTGAAATGTTTTTAGTCCACCCTGAATGGGTTTCCAATTGGGAACCTGCTTCGAAGACCACTAATAATATTAGAACCTGTATTAATCTTCAAACTTTCAGGCAAACAATTATGAGAAACCCTTTCCCTCCTCTCAGTATGGAAATGTTTCTGCAACATGGTGTAGAGTCACAATTAGAGCCCTTATTTGATAGTTTGTTTTGTTACAATAAAATCAAGGTATAAGGGGCAAATATTCACAAAACCAATTTTATTATTATTTATGATACTATGTCCTACAACTGGCTGCCTTCTGGCTTATTCGATGCAAGTATCTCCTTAAAAGGGTCTATGCACACAACTTTCGATGAATTGGTCAGTCTCCATGCTTATCTTGATGATTTAATCTTATGCGTCAAAAGGCTGATAATTACATCATAATTTCAAGTGTTGGGCCATTTCTGGATTACTTTTGTCTTGGACACTGACTCAGTAATCTTAAAGGAATTACAGAGACAATGTTTTTCCCACAACACCAACAGTCCTCGCTTGAAGTATTGCGAGGGACCAATGTGAAAGGTTTCTTTTGTTGCTTGGATTTTTCTGTATACTAATAGCTTAGCTCTGCTTTCAATTTTTGTGCTTCTTTTCTCTGCTTTACAGTACTTTGATTTCTGCTTTCTAAGTTGAGTTTTATTTTCTTGTTGCGTTTTAATTCTATCTTTTGCTGCTGCTGTTTTAAATTCTGCATGATTACTTCTATTGCGATTTCGTCTTTATGATCTTTTAAGTGTTTGGTCAAGATAGAATGTTGGATCAATTCTGCTACATTGACACTCTTGCAAAAGCATTGTTAGTCAATAACAATCGAGCTTACACAACTGTTATGATCTCTCCTCTGAAAGGCCTTTGAAATTGTTACATATTTCCACTGCTATCTTACAAGGAATTGGTTATTTCCCGCCTCTTCTTGCCATTTCTTCATCCATTGAGATCTTAAGAGCAAATCTATAAGTTTTCCTCTTTCAAGTTAAGAGCATATTCCAGTCAAATAATTATGCATACAGTGGTAAAACCCCTCATACTTAACACTTTTCATGAGTTATTCCCAAATTCTCGGTCATCTTTCCATAAAATCCGCTCACTTCCCCCTGTTACATAATCATTTGAGTTATGTCTTCTTAAGATTACTTTTATGGTCTACGAAACCATGAGTAACGAGTTCTAAATCTGTTAAAAACAAATTTCCCTGTGAAGTTGCCAGTTTGTTGACGATCGAAAAAGTCAACATAGTTTCGCCCGTAAAGTATTGCTAAAGCCTATTATTATAAAATCTAAATAATACTAGTAGGTGGGACCCCCTTGTACTATTGAAGATCAAGCCTCGTGTTGTGCGATACTATTCGACACTACTTTCGTGCCTGACGATATCTTGTTTTATTGGATAATGGATCAGACATTTTATACAGGGTTCCCTTGCTGTTTCAAGATCAAGTTATATCGAAATATTTCAGGGTATCATTGTTGACTGTTCTTGGATATAGGACTTGTGACACCTGCAACAAACACATATTAGTAATAACAAATGAAAAAAGGCTGAAAGAAGAAACTGTCCTATGCTAACATGCTATACTATATGCATTGAAAAGGTTTGGGGCAAATCCTAGCTAATATAGGATAGCCATGCGAGTTGTTAAGATTGTATATAATATAGTTGGTATACATTTCTACATAATAGAGATGGTAATATGTGATACGGTGGCACTCTTGGAAATTAAAGGTTGTTGTTGCAAGATGGATGATTTGTTGGATTAGTAGCTGGCGTGTACTAAGAATTGAATGAAATTGGAGTAGGTAAGTGATGTGCATTTATTGCACATCACCTTTACCCTTATCGATGGACACCACCATGGTCAGGCTATCTTCCAAACACTACGACTGTGGTTATGTTCCGATTTCTCAGCAGGGAGGAACTGCTCGACCAACTCGTGTTTAAAACATTTGATTACAGGTATGTTATTTTTTTGGCCCTTCATGAATCTACTCTGGTTATGAAATGGATTTTGGCTCAAGTGTATTAGTTTTGCTCTCCTTAAGTATTGCGACTGTGTAATGGTGATTTTGAATGAAACATTGATGATTCTCTTTGAAATGAGGTTGAAGTCGTAACATTACTGGGCATTAGCAGTCACAAGATATCTCTATTATCCTTGCTAGTTACTTGGAAAATCCTGTTGGTCTTAGTGGGATATTTTCGCGTTTTCGCATTGCTGTAATTAGTTTGCGGGTTTTTATGGGTTTTATGACTAAAGTATTAGTATCACCACACATCGTACATATGGGTAGTTGATTGATTTCACCACTAGGGATCACGAAGTGGGTTTTTCCTGTTCTTAATCGGCCCTATCTTTACCGCACTGTGGTGGTTGTTTGATCGAAAGGCATGAGGGTTATACCCTACGTGCGTTAAATTACATTTGCAACACCAAGATTGGCTTTATTCTTTCTGTGATGGCTACCGAGCAAAACCTTAACCCCCTAGTCTGAAGTTCTGTATAGGAGACTGTCGTACATGTCTAGTTGCAATGGGTTATTGTGGGTTGAATGTATGGTCAATTACTTTGAATATGGATGCGCCCAGTCGGTCGTATGGCAGTTGTTTTGTTTTGGCGTGTAGTTACTGCCTCCCTGATGATAATGTTAAGCCCTACATTGCATTTGCACTTTCGAAGTACACAACCACCCTCCTTATGTTAATAAATCAATATTGTTAATGAAGAAGGCCTCTGCCCTGATTCGATTTGATGTGTGGGTATGTGTAGTTACCACAGCTTGTTCAGTTGATTGATTTCTACAACAAGGGCGATTTTTTTGGGTTATCACACAATCACTGGTAATTGCACCAATGATTATTTGACATTGGTTACAAGGAATTGATGTGGCTCACACATATCGTGTGTGTGCATGGTATTCTTTTTTTACGAATGAATTAATGGACATGGTAAATGTGGTTTTCTTTGAGCTAAATCACTATAGAAAGTATATCCACTACATCCATATATTTGTTCGATTGTATAAGCCTGGGGTTGCACGACATAGTCAATTACAATGTAACTAAATCAAAACAACATTATAATTAATTTAAGGCTCTGCACGATGGTTGAAATATTGTCCTGACTATGTGTTTGTTATGTTAAGTGAAAATTGCATCGTGGTGTTTTGTTGGTTGCACGCTGTGTATAACATAAATGATTGTGTTTTTTTTTCACACTCAGAAATACTCACAGGTTTTAAACATATTTGTTGCTGCCCAATCATTAGTTGAGATCGACTGATTGTTGGTGCCTCGTCGGTTGGATAGGTGGTCCAGTTTTACAGTCATGTTAGATTCGGCTTGCACAGTGATGGGGTTACACTTGCATGATTGTATTTTCGGTGCATGTCTTGTGTTGGAATGGTGGTTGTTGTCTATTTAATGGTCAATTCGGTTTTGGCAATTTGATCTGGATTGTTGGGTGACTGCCTATATTTTTTTAATGAATGTTATTGCATTCAAAGTGACAGACTCTATGGCAGTTGTACTGTGACTTCATCATTATTTTGGAAATATGAATTGGAGTATATTTGTTGATTAAAGTAAGGCATGGGAAGTGGTTGATTTTGATGGTTTACAGATTGGAAGTAGGTGCTGTGAAAAAATTGTTGTAAATGCAAGGAATGTAAATGACAGGGACATAACCCTTATAAATTGTGTGAAATACATGTTGTCATTGTAGTGGCCAATTTAATTAACATACAATAATTCTACAACAAGACAGTAACTTCTACTAGGTTTATAAAAATTCAATAATTCCTTTCTATTTTTAACACATACGCATGTAAATTTAACAAAGAATAATAAAATTGTATAACAAATTAATAACAATGCATAATTTTAAATACCTGAGTCTGATGCTAATAATCCTCCGTTTGTCCGCTTGCCTCCTTGACTGCTGTTGCAAAACACTGCTCAAAACCTAGCTCCACCCTGCCAACTAGGTAACTTCCTAGCTCCAGGATATCATATGGATATCCTAGCCCCCGTGCCCAAAACCTCTAGCAACCCCGGTGCCTGACTGATACAATCCCCACTCCAAAACTCCACTCCTCTCTGCAAAATCCAAGAGCCCTCAAAATCCATCCCCCGTCTCCCGTAGAATGACCTCCTGTAAACCTCCTTCCCCTCCATATTCCTCCTTCACCGAATCCCCCCTTCATTTACTCCCTACCTAACCCATTTATTACCTTCTTATTCTTTTGGCGTTAATGCCCCTTATCCCCTTTATTTAATATCTTATCCCTTTCCATGTACGTAACTCTTAATTTAATAAAATAATTTATTAACCCCCCTTTAATCCTTTACTTAATTAATTAATCCTTGACAATCATGAATGATTAATTAATAATAAATAATTAGTTAATGTTATTTTAAGAAA
>JASDQU010946920.1:1637-15905 GCA_032191745.1 Picea mariana
ACTAAAAATCTCTTTTACCTGAGGGGGCTCTTCGAGCTCTTCCCTCCAACCTACCTAGCCTATTCAAATACATTGAATGGGATGTCTAGTCCAGTATCGGATCTAGATCTCAGCCTTACAAAACATTAAAGGCCTACCTACTCTAATGCATGCACAAAGGCATGGCTCTATGGCTCAACAGCCTAGACATTTAATTACATTTAATTACATTCAATTACAAAATTGAAGATGAGGGTTGCGCCTCTCTTCAGCCTTTGAATGCATGTGCTTGATGTGGCTGGTTGGCTGGTTGGTTGACGTGGAGAAATGCTCTTGCATCACATCGGTGCTTAAATCCATGGTTGAGATTGAATTCTGGACCCCCCCCAACCATTCTTCTTTTAATGGTGGGGGGGGTCTGGAATGTTGGTTAAACATCGCACTCAGATCTACGGCCCAGTGGAAGGCGCATCGATGGATGGCTGATGATATTTTTTGGACCCCCCGGACAGGTCTTCTTTTAACGATGGGGGAGGGGGTTCCAGAATGGAGTGCTTTTTCTAGCAGGCCCCCTTCTCTACATGGCAGGAATCCATTGCTCCATACTCCTGCCACGTACCACTTATCACTTTCTGACATACCCCCATCACCTCATGACATCATTTTCCACTTGTTCCCTAAGGGTCACATCTCATAACTTTGTTAGTGCACTCCCCTTGTTCACACGTTACAAGTCCCTTCATCATGGTAAATTCCCAATCAACACCCTCCATGTCACCCGGTCGTATTCATCATTCATTGTTATCTGCCATCTCATGCTCCAAAAGACCCGTTGGCAATTTATTACTAACTAACTTATCTGTTAGCTTACTGATCTGTCCCCCGTGCCCAACGAGTATCTGTTTGCTCAAAACCACTCTTTCTATTCATTTCTCCCATTACTTACTTTGTCCTCACACTAGAGAAATTATCCCTGTCTTACCTCTGTTCAGGTCAACCATCCAAAACCACAGTCATCCCCACTAACATTTTGTTTGACTTGCAGGTATTTTCACAGTGATGGTGCCAAAATCAAAGAGAGCAGAAGCCGAGGAAAATCCTCTCCTCCCACCTCCTGTTGACCTCGAGAGAATCCATTTGGCTGACAAAGATCATTTAATCATAGACACCAGGTGCAAATTTGATTTCGCAGATTTGCAGTCACGGCTAAAGGATGTTTTCTTAGATCATAGAAATGAAATTGGGCTCTGGGAGTCCAACCTTCCTCTGTATCTTTTCCCCCAGGTCCACCATTTCCCTGAGTTCACCCTCAAATGTCAGGCTCATTACATCCCCAACTAGAGAGCCATACTATCTTCATCAGGAGAAACTCTTTTCTTCATCACACCTGAGGCCATTGATCAGATGATGCAGATACCTATAAATGAATCTGCCTCCCCTTTCAATATCGAAATCATCACGGACCTTTACCAAAAACTATCATTCCCTCAGAGAGCCCATATTTTCGAGATTTTCCTCCCTCAGGCTGCTCAACTCCCCAAGACAAATCCCTCGTACCCTTCCTCCTTGTTCTCAGTAAAGGGAAACCAAATCATTTCATCGCTCTGTGCTTTGCTGGGTTATTTTTCTGACCAATGGGTGGATGAACCCATATTGGGTTTTTTGTCCACCTTCTCCACAGAAGAAAGACCCACCACGCAGTTCGACTACAGCACTTTCCTGGCAGACAGTATTCACGAGCAATTCTTAAATTTTTCCTCAGAAGGCATGTTCCGGTATTCCTCAATACTGGCCTACATGTTCACTTTCTTTCAAGCGGACAGGTTCTCCTTTTCAATGCAGAAAATGGACAAGGATGGGAAGCCGTAGGTGGTAACATCTTGGACTTCACTACTCAGACAAAATTCAATAGAGTTCAGTTTCAAACAGTTTATCAAGCAGTTCTACCATCCTGTGGTGAGCATGCTCAGTGGCAGACCTAAACCAAGAATAAATGAGGAGATTCAGAGGATTTTACACCTCTCGGACCTTGCAAAGACTGGAGACTGGTATCTTTACCAAAACCACACCGAGATCAGAGTATATGGATGTGAGTTAGCTCCATACAAACTTCCCAAATGTCTTCCCGTGAAGATATTTTCCCTAGAGTATATAAGACAAATGATTAACTCAGATGACATACATTTTGTGTCTCTGAAAAAGAAACAACAGCTTAGAATTAAAGGGAAAATAAGGTCTTTCATCTGTAATAGCCGAGGTGTCAGGGAGGAAGCAGACAAACTGTTAAAAGAAATGAAGTTTTTTGTTAGTTTCATTTGGCACTATGATCCGTGCAGGATAATTTATGAGATGAGGATTAAAAACAAAAATGTCCCATATGTTCATACACCCAAGATAACTTTTGCCAAGTATACAGAGATGGATGAAGTATACTGAATATTTCTCAAAGTCAGCGTTCCCTGTAACCTTCGATGGGAAGAGTTATGCAATATGATTGAGTAGGAGATGAGGTGTCCAAGCCCAATCATCTATCCAATCAGACGAGGTCGTGTAGAGGACTCACCAACGATTCACCCCAAAATCAGCATGAAGATTTCAACACATCATCAAATAGTTCCTGAATTTTTGTATTTTGTTGAGTTAGCTAAACTTAGAACTGCCACGTCCTGATCTTTAATGATAGGATCGTATGTAATTTTTTATTATAAATACTTCAAACTTTGAAGTACTGAGGGTTGATCTTTAAGCCCTGTAAGCTAGAAAGACTGTAATTTTTATCAAGATATCTTCCAGTAATACAAAGAGACATTTCATAGGATTCTCACGTGTTATTCATTGGTGATGTTTTCCTTTCTATGTTAAATGTTTTTCTCCCTTAGTTGTCAAATTTTTTTCTAGTCTAATCTTTTAAAAGTAGCGCATGTTGCAGGATTTATCTTTGTATACCCTGTTTCCGGCTTTGAAAGATCTTAATGTTTATCTGTCTGATATTACAGTGAAGGAATTCTTAAATGCTTCTTTACTTTAATTGATATTCTCGTCTTTTCTACTATTCATCACTTTATTGCTAAAGAATCCAATGAATGCATTATATTTCCCTGTGAAAAGAATCTTTTAGTTTCTGTTTGGATCTCTATCTTTATAATACAAACCCCATAGCCCAATAGAGGCATAAAACTCTTTCATCCAACTTAACAAAAATAACAACAAACCATCCAATCTTATTTTGTTTAACTAGCCTAATATCTCAAAGTTAAAACATAGCTAAATCGTACAGAGAGATCCCTCTCTGAAATTGGTAGGGCTAGATTCCAGTTTCGAAGTGGTTGGATAAAGTTACCTCTTGTAAATTTCTTCTACTCTGACAACCTCTGGGAATTTACAGAGCATTAACATGGTCCAAATGTTGGATGTGGATCAACATGTATTTCATGTAGGGGTCCACATGCTCACACTAGATATCGAGGATATCTAGTTTCTGACGGGGTTTTCACGACGTCGATACCATGCAGCTCTAACCGGAGGTAGAGGTGGTGGACTTCCTATGAGTGAGTATGTTCGCCAATATTGTGTTCCCGAGGCAGAGAGAAGCAAGGGTAAAGTCGCCATCTGGGGTGTCCAAGATATGACTTTATGGACTATCTTGTTTACCATTGCATGCATGGCTGGGAGCGTGTCTCCGCACATGGCTCTCCAGAGCTATTTCCAATATGAAATAGAGTGCACAAAGCCTCAGGTTTTCAACTGGTCGGATGTGGTTCTTCATAGTATGAAGAGGAAACTGATAAAGTGCAGAAGGGGTAACCTGAAATAGTTCAGGTACGGGTCGATTTTGGTGTCATTCTTCCTTGAGAGGGTCCCACTACTGCATCTACAGGTAGATTGGCATTTATCGGCCCCACAGGATCTGAGGATGATGAGGTGGTGTAACCTCATGGCTCGGCACGTAGCAAGGCCTAAAATCAAATATAACAATTCATTTTTTGACTAGTTGAGGCCCTAGATGCTGATGATCAATGACTATGCATATGTCGGCTTGGATTTCCGAGGAGATCCAGATTTGGTTCTTCCTGAGGATGCTTAGTGGGGTGACATAGGTAAGAAGTACACATTTTGTTTTTTAAACATTTTTTGTAAATTTTATTATATAAAATGTTTTTATGTTTTCGATCCAAGGACTAATCAAAACATTTCTTTTGACGACATAGATGTGGGGCCATATCGAACTCCAGGAACATCTCCCATTCAGAGACGAGGAGAAGTGGCTCCAGTGGCAAGATGGGATGCTGAGGACTACAAGGCAATTGAATAGAATTTAGAGGGACTGACCGTTGATGTCCCAGACATCACTATTGGGGAGATCCCAAGGTGCTATCATCGTCATACTATGGGTGTGTCTGAGTCTCTTATTTGACTACTTTGTAGGGTATCCCGAGAAGTTGTATGTTACCTTGAGCATCATCTATGATGGTAAATTGTAGAAGCCATGGGCTTCGTATTTTGATATTTTGGTCATTGGAAAAAAACTTTTTTAAAACTTTTGATCGTTATATATATATATATATATATATATATATATATATATGCGGATTCTACCATCTTATTTTGTTTTGTATGATACATGTGATGTGTGTTTGGTTTTATAAATGTCTCAGATGTCTGTCTAACACATAATTAGCTAAAGCATCGGTCAATGTATTTAGACATCTAGGAATGTGTTGATATTCGATATAATCAAAATAACGGTCCAAGAGGCGAATTCGTAGATATACCCGCAATAAAGTAGGTCTTCAGATAGCATAGACATTACTTAACTGTAGTACTACTAGCTGCGAATCAAGTCGTATAACCAAATTGTGGATACTAAGTGAAATAGAATTAGTCAACAATTTGATGACGACGCTATATTCTACAATATTATTGGTCGCACGACTGAGGCAAACACCTCGTAGACTGATAAGTTCATTTGTAGGTGCATAAATTTCCCATGAAACAGGAGCAAGGTTCTAAGTACTACGACTAGCTCCATCGAGGAAACCAATGTGGGGTAGTGAAGACTCTGACATCTGAAAACCAAGCACAACGCGAGGTAAGTGGTCGAGGGTAGAAACTAGATAACGAAAAAAACACACTAAAGTAACACACAAAAGTATGATACAATAAAATACAAGTACTCATGCACAGATGATCTAAGCATAGTACTTCTCTAATTAAAGCCCATTTATGGGTTCACTCAAAGGGATACCATCATAGTCCACTAACTCGTAGGCTCATTTCTCCAACACTCATCTGACGATATAAGGACCTCACCACATAGCCTCAAATTTTCCATCTCCTAGCAAATATCAATCTTATTCATAAAGGAGAACTAGATCACCTTCAGATAAAATGTGTGGCTTGACATGTTTGTCGTATTGGGCTTTGATGCATTTCTTTTGGGTTTCTATAACTAGGGTGGCATCACGACGGGTTTCATCTAGTTGCATAAGATACAACAGACGTTCTTCTTCAGTATAAGTGTTTGGGAGAAGTTCAATGACTAGCTTTAGAGACGGTATCTCACATTCAATCGACAAGATGGCTTCGAGACCATAAACTAACTGGAAAGGTGTAAACTTGGTAGTAGACTTGATGGATGTCCGGTAAGCCCACAATGTTGAAAACAACATCGTGTGCCAACTAGTTTTGTGAATCCCTATCATTCGTCAAAGCATGGTAATGAGGACTTTGTTTATTGCTTCAACCTGGCCATTGGCCTATGGATAATAGGGTGTTGAGTTTTCATGGTGAAAACCCAACTTTTCGGTGAGTTCTGACATCATGAAGTTTCTAAAGTGGCTACCATGATCAGTAACAATAGCTTGAGGAACACCAAACTGATCAATGATGTGATTGAATATGAATAGTGTGGCAGTATTTCCGATATTGTCAAATGTAGGCATCGCCTTGGCCCATTTCGTAAAGTAATCTACAGCTACAATAATGTATACATGCCCCCCAACCGAGTGAGGGGGACATGTCATGAAATCGATACCCCATTTCACAAAAGGTCCAACGGAGACTACAAGGTGTAGAGGAGTAGGGTTTGATCGTATTTTATTGTTGTATGTTTGACAAACATGGCATTTTTGGACAACGATAATACAATCGTTGAATAAATAAGGCCAAAAATACCCATCTCATAAGATCTTTTGAGCAGTAGTATACCCAGACATGTGACCACCACATGCTCCAGAATGGCAGTCATTTGAGGCTTTCTCGGCTTCATCAAAGGTGAGGCATCGTTGAAAAATGGAGTCAATCCCACGATGATAAAGGGTATCACCGAGGATAATATACTAACAGGCTTGGTAACGTATTCGACGATGATCATTGCTAGACAAATTGGACCGGAAAATCTGAGTCTGGAGATATATAATGATATCCTCGTACCAAAGGTCATTGGAACTGATCAGAAAAAGGGATTCATTAGGTAATGAATCCTCTGCTACATTTTTCGTCTCAAAACAGGGAAGGTCACATATCAATTCGGAAAACACCAAGGATTTCTTGGACTGAGTGCATTCGAATTCTAAGTTAAACTCCTAGAGTATTACGATTCATTTGGATTATTCCCCCCCTAGCAATTGGCGTGTAAGAATGTGTTGCATAGGGTTGCAGTTGGAAATCACAGTAGTCTTGCGTAAAAGGATATAGTGTCGGAAATGTTGAACAACTTGGACGATGGCCAAGGCTAGTTTTTCAACATGTAAATACTTGGTTTCCATAGTCGTGAGACTCCGACTCAAATAATAAATGACATGTTCGTCATGAGAATCATCCTCCTGGACTAGAACCATAGCAATGGTGTAGTCCGAGGCTCTGAGATACAAGAAATAATTGTGATTGTAATCGGGTGGGAAAAGTAGTGGGGTACGGGTTAAATTCAGTTTTAAAGCTTTGAAAGCTTTGTTGGTAGGGGTATCCCATACAAACTTAGAACCTTTCTTGAGCAGTCGATTAAATATGAGGGTTAACTCAGCATAGTTTGGGATGAAACGACGTAGAAAGTTTTCCTTTCCTTGCAAACTTTGTAGCTGGCGAAGTGAGGAAGGAGGAGGGAGATTGAGAATTTCCTCGACCTTCAAAGGATCTACCCTGATCCCTTGACGTGAAACAATAAATCCTAGAATTCGGTCAGATTCTACCCAAAAAACACATTTTTTGCGGGTTTAATCATATACGGTAAAACCGACATCGAAGGAAAATGGATCAGAGGTGTGTTGGATGATCGACACGGTGCATGGAATGAGCTGGTAGGTCATCGAGATATGGTTGGACAATGTTATTTATATCATGAAAGGCATAAGACATAGCACGTTGAAAAGTCGCGCCAACATTCTTTAAACCAAAGGGTAGTTTCCGGTAGGTAAAAGTGCCCCAAAGACAAATAAAAGCGGTCTTGTGTTGGTCGGTGGGTATGATATTGATTTGATTATATCCAGAGAAACCATCCATCAAAGAGAATATTTCACTCTCGGCACAATCGTCGATGATCTAGTCAATGAAGGGGGTGGGAAAGTTGTCTTTAGGACAAGCTTTGTTAATATCCCTATAATCAACGCACACACGGATCGTACCTTATTTCTTATTAATTGGAACAAGATTGGAAACCCAGTCAGCTAGAGCCACAGGGTAAATAAATCCATCTTTAAGAAGTTTCTCAACATCAAGCTTGATAGCAGCTGCTTTATGCGGGTGGACTGGACAAAGTCGTTGCCGGACGGGTTTAGCACTTGGGTATGTCTTAATCTCATGTACAACAATGTCGGGGTCAATACTTGACATTTCTTCATAGCTCCATGTGAAGACGTCACAAAATTCTTGAAAAAGAGACTTGTAGGTGACAACTTTGTCATTCGAACACGAAGCTCCGATATGCACATTTTCGACAACTCCAAGTTTAATGGATATGTCGAGGAGGATGGTGGGTGAGATATTACTTAAGTTCCCTTCGTAGAACATATCATGCGTAGACTCAGGAATGGTAGAAATGACAACAATGGTTGACAGAGTCGAGATCTGTTCATAACTCTCAATGGTGTGTTGTTCCAGGAAGAGAATGGAACGATGATGTCCATCGTCCCAAGGGGTATCTTCCATGGACATAACAGACATAATCATCTCGTCAGTAGGAAAAATGACACAGAATGGATCCAGAGATAGATCACCAAGAGAGGGGGTAGAAGGGGTTGTCGATTGAATGGCTTGATAAGCGGATTCGATCGGATTTAAAGGCATTTGGTTGCCATAGCGAAGATGATCACCGTGGTTGGGTACTATCCACGAGTCAGAAGACGCAAGGGTTTCTCGAACAGAAGTGGAAATCATGTTGATCGAGGTGACAGATGGATGTGGAATAGCGGGTAGTGGAATGGGGAAAGTACCCATCAACGAGGAATCTTTAAGAAGACCCACACTAACATTCTCATATCCAAGGGGTGTTTTTGTAATGAAAGGTACGTTGCTGGTACATGTATTAGAGTTAAAGAAGGCCAATTGGTCCACCATAATTACTTTTCCCTGATGTGGGAAATGTACGACACGGAAAAAAGTGGACACAACTGCACACATGGAATCGATCCATCTACGGCCAAGTAGAAGGTTGTAATCGAGAGGAGCGTCAAAGACCTCAACTTCAACGTTGACCGTTTTTCCTTCTAACATAATAGGCAATGAAGGGAGGACAGCATAAGGCTTAAACCCAAAGCCATTGAAGGCTTTGAGTGTGTTGTGTGATTCAGTTAAGGGAGGAGAGTCATTGGCTTTCCAGTAGGCAATAAACATGACACACATCAAGGCACCCTCATCAATAATTGTTCTACAAATGTTCTTGTCGGAGATAATAACTTGTATTTGAAATGCGAGTTGAGGGGGTAACCTTGGAATGTGATCTTCCAAGTCAAAAATTATTAAATTTGTATCCGTAGGGTCGATTCCACCAATAGCTTTCAACAATGCCTTTCTTTGTGTGGTACAACTCTGAAGGACTTCGAGGGCTGACATCGCAGATGGTGCTTGGGCCAAATCTTCTACAATACTGTATTTCTGGGCAACACGCGCATGAGGATTGAAAGCAGACTTTCGAACAACACCCTTCGAGGGAGGGTGAAGAACTGTGTCTAGGCTCGGTCATTCAAGGTGAAGAGGACCGTTGGTAGGTGGAGCCGATGGAGATGGTTGGAACAAGGAAGGAGGTATTTCATCAACCTTCTCTTTGGAGGAAGAATAATATTTGGCTCGAGTGGTAAGTGTGACGTCATTCTTATTTGAATCGTTTATACACATTAAGACATAGGATGTAGTGGAGGGGGAGGGTTGGTCGTGAATGACCAATTGGGTCTACTATTGAAAAGGGAAGGGTTGTGACAACACGGATGGAGTAGGCGGTTTTGGGGTCCCTTGAAGAAACTTAGTAACCTCGGCGCATCTTGGACAATCCTTAGTGTAGTGATCATCACCACAGATAAGACAAGGGTATCGGGGTTTGTGCTTATCCTTATCGTCAATAGGTTGTGTTTTGGTCTTCTCAGATTTCGGATTATTTTTATCCTCCTTATTCTTACCCTTCCCTTTTTTGGATTTATTCTTTCCGGGAGGGGTAGATTGAACAGATTTCACCTCAGACGTCTTACCAGCGGGAGGAGTAGGAGATAGAGCATGTTGAACATTAGAAGCAACGGACTTGGGGTTGGTGGTAGAGGCTTGTGCAGAGTGGGGTTGGGTGTGGAAAGTGTCAATCACACCATCAGTTGCATGAGAAGCAGTAGGAGTAGTTGAAGTAGCAGTAGTAGAAGGATGAGGTGCATTAGGGAGTAAATCGTAAAGAGTACCCGTTTATGAGTAAACAAGGTCAAGGTATTGAGCACAACTGATTGCCTGTTCTTCTGTGACAACTCCACCTATGGCAATGTCATGGGAAATGTCATTCATGAATGATTTCGTGAACCACTCTGTCAGTAACTGATCAGGAAGCTCGAGTTTGATGAGACGTTGTCTCCGTCACCACTCCTGAATGTGATTAGAGATATGAGTGGCTTTGGTTTGTTTGAAAGAACTCAAAATTTTGGTTCCCGTTTCCTAATGGATCGGTAACTGGTAGTGGGTGAGGAAATCCATGGCAAGGGTGCTAAAGTTAGCGAAGAAGCCTCGTGGTAATTCTATATACCACTTCGCGGAAGAACCCATGAGAGTTCGCTGAAAAAGACGTAATCAAATAGAGTCATCCATCAAAGAGTTGGATGAACACCAAAGGTGGAAAGTCATTACATGATTGTTTGGGTCCTCTCCCAGTTTACCATCTAACTTAGGAATGTTGAATGGTAGTTTGGTCGATATGACGGGCCATTGAGGAGAGTGATGGATAATATCGTTTAAAATTATAGACAAATCAAGGAGGTCGCCTAATAAGGGTAACTGTCTATTCATGTGGGGGTACTGGTGACTTTAGGGAGGAAGTCTTGTAGGTATACCAGTAGGACCGTAAGCAGTTTTCATATAATGCGAAGATCCAGGCAAATTCAGTTGTTGGTGTGGAGGCATGTAATTTATAGGTTTGTATTGGTTAGGGAAGTTCCCTTGAATAGGGACGTTGGGTCCAGCATTCAAGCCCCAAATGGAATTGGATGGACCTGGATATGGTTGGCCCATACTGGGGGGTATGAAAGATATATCTTGAGGCTGTTGCCCCCCAGTCGATTGAGGATTATTTTGGATAAGATAGTTTCAATACTGGGCCAAGGCAGTAGGTATGTTCTGTCCAGAGGGTGGGGTAGGTGGGGGTTTCCCTCCAATCGGAGGTTGCATCCCAATTGGGATTTGACCTTCAGGGTGAAATTGTCCACCAACAGGAATGTGATAATTATGTGTGAAAGACTGAGTGGTGCCACTAGGGTCGGTTCCTCCGATAGGGGATGGAAGAGACCCTCTAAAAGGGGGTCTAGGAAGTGTCGGAATAAAAACAGGAACAAGATGGTGCCCAGAAGGAGTGGAAATGCCAGGAGTCCCGAATGGGATTTGTGTATGAACGGGAATAGAAGCATTCAATGCATGATATCTGGGGGGAAGCGTTGGGGTGAGTCTGGGTGACAGTGGCATGCCAATGGGGGCCTGGCTAGCCACTGTATTCCCAGTGTGAAGATTCGTAGTATCTAGGACCATTGTATAATGGGCCATTTGAAGGGGGATAGTCAAGATATGGTCGATTGGTTGAGCGTCCGAACCAGGGAAAAAATAGGTGGTAGTAAAAGGTATCGCGTCTAGATTGGATGTTTCGGGCAGCTCAGGTGTGATAGTGATATCAATGCATGTTCCTGAGCCAAATAGATCCCGTCTAAAAATTCCAGTAGTCCAAAAAGGATCCTGACCTTCAAGGCCAGTAAAAGGTCCGGTTGGTAATCCAGAAGGCTCAACAACAATTTCTCCAGATGAATTCACTCGAACAATACATCTCACAGATTCGGGAGGAAGTCGCAAGCCCTCTCGAGAATCTGTAATTCGGAATTGTTCTAAAGAGTTAGTTCTTTCCACTCGTGGAGTGGCAATTTATTGGACTTCACTCTATTGAGGAGAGCCCTCCGATGAGTTGGTAGGCAAGGGTTGAGAACCTTCTAGATCTTCTGGGGGTAGTCCTTGCATTCTACATGAACGACGTGGAGGGTCAATGGTGATTGAGCTAAAATATCACGAAAGAAATTCTATGGCCAACTTATGGAAACAAGCAACATGCACTAGAAAAATCTAGGAATCAAAACCAAGCAAACAAGACCTTCCTATTCCGAAGTCACTAGTTGGTGATGAAATCCAACGTTGTGATGTCGAGACAAGAAGGGGTTGGGCTAGAGTGGAAAAGTTACGTTGATGACCTGCTTAACGAACTTACACCCTGGTGCAAGCTCCCACACATAATTGTGGGTATACCCTCCAAGGAGCCCGAGTGAATCTGGTCAACGTCAATTCTAGGTATTGTGAAGACTTACCCCTCCATAGTCACCTTGTGTAAGATGCTAAGAATATAGGCTACTAAAGTTACCACAAACAACAATGATTCCTGGGGAAACAATCGGTAGTCTGATCCACATGCAAGGGCAGGGTATCTAGCCCGAAATCAACTTGAGAGGCTTCCACTCATCATTGTGGGTATACCTTCAAATGACCCCCATAATACATGCAATCTCTACACCGAGATCAACAAAGCAGGGTGAGTAACTCTGTCAATCTCAATGTGACCTGAGGTTTGACCCTTGTGTGAGAAGGGCTTCCCAAGACAAAATGTTGCAAATGGAATTTGACACTCCCTATCACAAGATACTATTGTGTGTTTTTCACTTTGGAGATTGTGTCTCACTGCCTATTCCAAAGCTCTAGCCTAGCTAATGTTGGTGCAAAAGAGCCCTAGAAAATGTTACTAGTTGAATTTTAAATTTGCACAATATTATTAAAGGTTGTTGTTACTCAAGAGGGAGATGGAAATGAAACCGCTGTTGTGTAAGACTTTGACCCAACAATTCGTAAATAGAAATGAATGATACAAGCATTCATTTGATGAATTCTATCTACAACAAGGAAAAAGGAGTTTTCTGGAATAATGCAACTACGATATAGAATTCTCTTTTTAAATGTAGTACCAAACAATCATTGACAATGTAAATTCATTATTCGTTCTCTTTCAATATTTTTAACGCCAGTATTTTCTGAATAAATGATTGCTTAAAAGAAAAGACTTTAATTTTTTTTTTTTAGAAACCAAAAAAAAGGGATGGAACTAAGAAAAAGTAAGCAACCAATGAAAATAAAATACTCAACAAACACCCAAATCGATCTTTCAATGGAGATAAAAAATAAAAAATTGACAAGGAAAAGTCTCTTCAAATGCACATGGACAAAGAATTTCCAAGCAACAAGCAATCTAAAAGGACAATTAATCCCAACTTTTAATCCAATCAAATACTTTTGACCAAACAAGCACTCAGATCTCAAAATGAGATATTATACCCTTGTTGATAAAAGGTCAAGAAGTAAAAACTGGAAAAAAATGATTAAGAAGAGTTTTCGATCTCCAAAAACCAATCAACCGCAAGATTTGAAGTCAAGAAACAGTCAAACACTGGCAAAAGAAGTTCTTCCCAGGTAAAGAAACAAATTTGGGCATAAAAAAAAAACAAGAAGACCTAATCCAAAAATTTTACAAATGAGTTCGCAGCTTAGTAGTGGGGTACAATGCGAAAATTAGGAATTCTCGTAGTCTAGACACTAGCAGGGTGCGAGAAGGCCGCACTGCACTAAATAGTAGGGTGCGAAAATCAATGGTTCTCGCAGGCTATAGAGAGGTACAATGCGAGAAGGTTTGTAATCAAGGAAAATTTGGAAAAGGGACAAAAATTTTGAGTGAACTTCTAGGTCTAGAGAGTCTATATGGGTCTCCTATAGACTCAGAGACTGGTTGGCAATGAAAAAAGTAGGCTAAGAGCAAATGGCCAACAAAAAACCACAAAATGAGTCGTATCCCCAATGGAGTCGCCAATTTTTTTATAGGATAAATTGGTATATGCGAACATTAACAAATCTCCCTAGATCCACCTAGATCTAGAAAAAAACAGGATAGGACATGACACTTCCCCTAAGTTACAATCATTGAATTTTTCATTAAAGAAGGAATAAGTGGTGTACTTTTAGATATCACTTCCTTATGTCTTTGTTGTCCCTGCTTCGCTTTGGTAGCCCAGTGATATCATATCTACAACGATACAAATCGACCAAGGTGAAAGAAACAATAATACATTCAATGAAGACTTAAACATGTGATCAAGGATTCATGTAATAAAATAAGAGTGATTTTATGGGAAAGGGACATGCCATTGTATTATATTAAATGAAAGTAGAAGATACAACCAAATTGTCTCGATGTCGCAAGCTTTCTTTCGGTGGTCCTTCGTTCCAACACACACACTTGCTCCACGTTTGCATGAAGAAGATCCAATATGGCTTGATAGACAAATGGAGGCCTCAAGCATCAATTCAAATAATATTCCTCACACAATTCTGAACCTATTCTTTCATCAATTCTCTATTCAATCTTTCTTAACCTTTTCCTTGAGAAACCTTTCATTAAAAGGGAGAAGAGGTTATGAAGGTTCTAGAAGAGGATCTTCTAGAAAATGAGTTGGCATTCACATGGTTGGCATCCTACTGACTTCTCAGATTTAGTGGGATCATCCTCATCCCTTTAACCATCTCTCCTTCTCCTATATA
>JASDQU010946920.1:15925-26579 GCA_032191745.1 Picea mariana
GAAAATGAGTTGGCATTCACATGGTTGGCATCCTACTGACTTCTCAGATTTAGTGGGATCATCCTCATCCCTTTAACCATCTCTCCTTCTCCTATATAATGAAAGGTTTCTCAAGGAAGAGGTTAAGCAATATTGAATAGAGAATTGATGAAAGAATAGGTTCAGAATTGTGTGAGGAATCTTATTTGAATTGATGCTTGAGGCCTCCATTTGTCTATCAAGCCATAGTGGATCTTATTCATGCAAGCGTGGAGCAAGTGTGTGTGTTGGAACGAAGGACCACCGAAAGGAAGCTTGTGACATCAAGGCAATCTGGTCGTATCTTCTACTTTCATTTAATATAATATAGTGGCATGTCCCTTTCCCATAAAATCACTCTTATTTTATTACATGACTCCTTGATCACATGTTTAAGTCTTCATTGAATGTATTATTGTTGCTTTCACCTTGGTCGATTTGTGTCATTATAGATCTGATATCACCGGGCTACCAAAGCGAAGCAAGGACAACAAATACATAAGGACGTGATATCTAAAGGTACGTCACTTATTCCTACTTTAATGACAAATTCAATGATTGTGACTTAGGGGAAGTGTCATGTCCTGCCCTGTTTTGTTCTAGATCTAGGTGGATCTAGGGAGATATGTTAATGTCTGCATATACTGATTTATCCTATAACAGTGGGATGTTACAACAACCCTTAAGAGAGAAGGGGGGTGTGCATCACCAGTATAATATCAATAGTAAGAAGAGGGTAGTAACCAAGTGAGAGGGATATAACAATGATATTGAGGAAGAGGTAGAGGATCTTCGTGCAATGGGGAAGATTGAGGAATTCCTGCACACCATATATTATAGGAAAACATCAGGTTAGAATTCCATATCTGAATTAGTGTGGAACCCACAACCCCATGTGTGACTAAGTGATTAGTGGTAGAAGGATTTTAGTAGGATGAGGTTCCAATGGAATTTCAAGTAGAATCAAAAGTTCAACGAGGAGTATTAAGGTATCTACACTACGTGGAGGTGGTAGTATAACAAATTTTGCAATGGAAGGAGTAGATCCAATTATTCGATTACCATAGTTTTGTGGAGAAGGGTCGGAGGACCCAGAGAAGCATCTGTTTATTTGTGAGAAGATTTGGGAATCTAAGCATATTACAGATGAAGACACAAAGGTCGTGCAGTTGGAAATTGCATTTAGGGACTGTGCACTGTATTGGTACATGGGACTCATAGTAAACATCCTAAAGGGAGCGCCTACAAATCTCGCAGATGTGAAGGACTTACTCAATGAATTCCAATGACCTAGTTCATAGGATTAGTTCATGAATGAGATGATTGAGATTATACAAAATCCAAGAGAGTCAGTCTGGGAGGTGGATCAAAATTTCAATAGGTTGAAAGGTAAGTTGAAGTACACTATTACTAGTATGTGTTAGCCCTCAAATTTGTCTTTTAAAATTTGAAAGTGTTTTGAGCATGTTTACATTAAATTTTGTCAAAGTTTTGATCTTTTAGAAAATTTTCATGAGCTCTGATCTTCTATCAAACCTTGATATACCTCATCATTGTCCGGAAGGTCTTTGGATCTACCATATTGACCTGTAAAATAAAAAAATGATAAATCTTGCCCGAGATTTTTGATTTGGATGTGTTCCTAGTGTTTATTAATCTTTTATAAAAAATTATCAAAACAGGAGTGGTGTGTGCTAAGTGACCTAATCCCTTAATCCAAACCTATGATTTTTTCCCTATGCCTAAGTCTATTCATATTTCAAGCTCTATATGCATTTGCAATTTGTTTCTTTTACTTAACCTACCTCTCAGGTTTTCCTTTTTAACCAAAAGTATAAGGACCCACAGGTCCAAGTCCCAATTAACATGCCATGATTTATGTCAAGAATCAAGTCATATGACAACACACAAATCCCAAGGCTAAGCACCATTCCTATTTTACCTCATCTACAAGTGTCGTTTGTTCAATTGTATAAGTGTATCTTGCAGAATTTTGACAAATACATCCACAGCTGCCAATTTTGCAAATAGTAAGAGTCACCAGTATTCCAAGCCGACATGTCAATTTACAGCCAGGTCACAAGTTAAATCAAGTTGCGACGTGTACCTATAAAGGAAGATTTCCAAGAAGAGGTCAAAGAAATCCAATGTTATTTTAACAATAATACGATTATGATTGTTGGCTCTGCACCAGTTTGTTTTTTTCATAGTACCATTGATCCCATCAAAGAGCTCGCTGATTTGGCCTTGTGGGTTTTTGTTTTCACATTGATCTCTGCATTGGAGGTTTGTGTTTCTTTTTTCTCGCAAACTAGGGTATCCAATTCCACCTTTTGATTTCACTGTTCAAGGAATCACTTCAATATCGGTAGGCATTCACAAGTATCAAAAACTATTCAGTAGAGAATAGAACCAAATTCCAAGCCATGAGTTAAGTCACAAATCAATTACAGGGCGATACACTATGCCAAGCGCAATCATTGAGCTCCATTTCTAATGATTCATCAAAGCTTTATGATAGCATTAAGGTTACCATCTTCAAACATTGATGATTGTGGAATATGTCCCGTGAACAAAATAAAGACAATTGACAGGTGCATGAGATTGCAGGTGCCAAAGATTTTGTAGATGTCAAAGCAATAGTGCCTAAGAGATTACAGGTGTTGATGCTTACTATTACGCATCAACATGTCAAGTTACAAAGATAAAGAATATAAAAATCCGATGCATGGGGGATTCAATCTATGATCAAAAAATAAATAATTGCCAAAACATTTTTTTTTGTAGGCAGAGAATGTGTGCGCAGGTGTCCTATGGTAAGCATAGTTTAGTTTTTCTAGTGTTTTGACAGGTTGAAGGCATAGTGCCACGAATCATAATGTAGAGCCACAAGGAAGAACCATGAACAGGTGGATTTCAGGTTTTACGCAAGGATTCTTTGATAGTTTATGAAGATGGAAAACAAAAATCAACATCTGGAAAGATCAGTGGCAAAGTTGAAAATGTTTGTTGGAAATAACCATGGGAAAAATGATGGACATATGAGGTCACTGGAGGACCTGTTGAAAGAGGTTCAAACAAAGGTTCAGACTATTCATGACAAACAAGGTGGAGAGTCACGAAGAACAACTTCACAAACTGTTAATGCAAAGCAATATAGATGAGACAAAAGATGTAATGATCCCGAAAGACAGTGAAATTATCCTGATGGCCTGTCTTATCTCAAAGAAGTTCCTACAAAATTAATAGTTTCTTATATGCTGCATTATATTGTGTGTTATCTTCAATGAATTCTTACATGTCATCATTTATACAAAGGAGAAGAACATTATAGCTCCAATCCTAAATCTATTGCTTCCAATCCACTGTGGAGTTTACCAAGAGTGTTACTAAATGGCTCACTAAAGATGGAGTTTGAGTTGAGATTCTTTGCTAGAATAACAACGACAGGCTAATTGATGATTATGGGAATGGGGTTGGTATGATTTTACTAGCACTAGCATCTTTGCAGATGATAAATGTAATGGGTTAGCTGCACTTTAACATTGAATCCCAAAGAGCACGAAGAACCTTTTTTCAATCTTGATGAAAATATCAAATATAAGACTGTACAGTATTCACCTAAATATGCTAAGCCCAAAGCACATCCTGGCCTGGAAGATCTAGCAAAAGCAACCATAAATTTGAATGAACAACCATGAGTAGCAGAAAGCTGGGAGAAAATACATTTTGAAAGTTGTTTTCAAAACAAAGCTTTTGGTGGTTTAGAAGGATTTTTTCAACTGTCCTTAAACACCGAAAGAAGAGCTTTCGGTGGTTAACATGCTCAGATTTCGCCTCTCTTAACCACCGAAAGCACTGACATACCAACAAGACACTATTTTTGCACAGATCAAATTTTTATTCATCCAAATGCTATGAGGAATGTTTCTTATGAAAGATATAGATTAAAAGCATCCATATTAAGGTTTGTTCCAGATTTAAAGGTGCCAACAAGAAGGAGAAGAGTGAATTTTCCACCTAATTTTGGTAAAAAACTATCTTTTTGACCAAAGTGACAAATTCGAATTAGCTATCAGCCTATGGAGATCTACTACAACTGTTGAAGACTTTGAATACCAGCAAGACTATTAGGATAATATATTGACCAAGTGAATAGGATCTTTTCCTATTTTATTGAATCTGTTTTGAATGTTTATTTTGAGTAAATTTGATCCAGTTTTCCAGGAGCTGGAAATTGTTTGTAAAGGCTATAAAACCCAGAACATTTGATGAACATAGGGTTCGACTTTGGAGAATTTTTCACACTTTGTACTCAAGCTTCTCATTTGCAGATCAGTTTATACAAGCTTCTTTTGCTATTATCTATTCAGACTTACATTTTCCTGTCTATTCTATATTTGCACATGGATGTTTAATTCATGTTTATTCTGTTTGTCTAAAGCCTGATGGATTTCATCCTATCATTTATTTGATGATTTGAATTGCAAATATCATTTTCTCATTGTGACTGGCCATTCATGTATCTTTATGTGTGAATCTTCTAGCATAGTAAGAATTCTCCATACATTCACTTATTTACAAACCTTCTGAATAGTGATAGTTAAAAGCCTTGTCATCCGGTTATGTTTAAGCATGTGTTGAGAGAGAAGGTCTGATTTAGTTATTTGACTTGATCCATTAAGAGAATATTATACACTATTGAGATATTATTTAAGTTACCAGGCATCTTTGAGATACAACCTAAGAGATTTTCCTGGAGTGATAAAAAATTGGCGTCGTTTCTAGGTAGAGGAGATTGAAGATCATCTTCCTTGGGAGATGACAAGATTCAACTTTGATGATAGAAAAAGTTTGGATATATTTCCGGTTGTAATCATCTATCTGGCGACTCCATGAAGGAAAAATTTAGTGGCGACTCCGTGAAGGATGAATTCAGTGGCGACTCCATTGTTTAGATATCTTTTGATGACTCCATTGGTTTGTTATGAACAAGAGGTATGCATTCTGCGATTTCTCAAGTATTTATGGTTATCCTAATCTAGTGCCCAGTAGAGATGAATGGAACAATAGCCTTCCCATATTTGGAGGAGAAGAGTGGGAAGTGCCAGCTGAACACTTGTTGGATTTTCATGACCTTATTCATCGGCTTCAGATCGTACATGAGGATGTTCAGATTAAACTTTTCAGGTAGTCATTAGAAGGAATTTCTCTTGATTGGTGTCGATCTCTTCCAAATGTAAGTATTAGTTCCTTGGCAGGATTTCATGCTACATTTCATTCATTTTGCAAAGAAACATTTTCAGCTGACCTTCTCTATCCAGAGTGTTGTCATGAATTTTATTTGTTGAACATAGATTCAGGTAGCCATCAAGAGTATGCTACAATAGAGGACACCTCTCATTGTGATCGAGATATTGATGATATTCAGGATGTTAACCATTATATAGATTCTTTTGAAATTGTACCAAATGTATTCACTGTCTTGGGTTGTCATGAAGATCAGATCTTTCCATTTGAAAACCCAAAGCATGATCCACAAATTGATATATCAATAGATGACAGTTTTGAATCTGTTGTAAATACTATGGATAGCCTTCAACTTTCAGATTGGCAGACAAAAGGAGATTGTAGTAGATATAAAGAGTAAGATGATGAGATGAAAAGTCCAGATAAATAGTTCATCATACATTTTCCTCCGATAGAGAAGAAACATAGACTTAAATATGAGATCATTGAAAGCCATCAGCATAAGTACTTCAAGTTTCACTTGGAACAACAGCATAAAGAGGTATTCCATTATGATTTTGATGACCCTATTGTTGATTATTTGGAATCTATGAGCAACATAAATGTCAAAATATTTTTGTCAGAAGAAGGATGGTTATGTCATCCTTTTAAAATGCATTTTTGCATTCTAGGCATTCCTTTATTTTTTGGGTCCAGATCAAGGATGTTATCAATGAATCATTTTCTTAAATGGCTTCATTGGAAGTGTGATTTCACTTGATTAATAAGCAGTGCAATGGGTTAATGTAGGAATAGGCAGAAGAATAAGCTCCTCATTGAGTAGATATATTGTTTTTCAGTTGTTGGTTTGTTAAGAAAGCGAAGCAGGTTGAAAAGTTTCTATGGGATCAGTTGCAAAGTTTTCATGGGATCAATTGCACAAGAAAGATGAGTCCATGCCCAATATTAAAGGCACAAGGTATGCTAGGTTCTTGGAGCCTCATAGGGAGGTCTCCATCCCAGTTGGAGCCAGATGTTAGCACTCAAATTTTTCTTTTAAAATTTGAAAGTGTTTTGAGCATATCTACATTAAATTTTGTCAAAGTTTTGATCTTTTGGCAAATTGTCATGAGCTCTGATCTTCCATCAAACCTTGATATACCTTATCATTGTCCATAAGGTCTTTGGATCTTCCATATTGACCTGCAAAATCAAAAAATGATAAATCCTACCCGAGATTTTTGATTTGGATGTGTTCCTAGTGTTTATTGAGCTTTTATAAAAAATTATCAAAACAGGAGTGGTGTGTGCTAAGTGACCTAAGCCCTTAATCAAAACCTATGATTTTTTCCCTATGCCTAATTCTATTCATATTTCAAGCTCTATATGCATTTGCAATTTGTTTCTTTTACTTAACCTACCTCTCAGGTTTTCCTTTTTAACCAAAAGTATAAGGACCCATAGGTCCAAGTCCCAATTCACATGTTATGATTTAAGTCAAGAATCAAGTCATATGACCACGTACAAAGCCTAGCATTGAGCACCGTTCCTATTTCACCTCATCTACAGGTGTCGTTTGTTTAATTGTATAAGTGTATCTTGCAGAATTTTGACAAATACATGCGCAACTGCCAGTTTTGAAAATAGTGAGAATCACCAGTATCCCAAGTCAACAGGTCAATTTACAGCCAGGTCACAAGTTAAATCAAGATGCGGCATGTACCTATAAAGGAATATTTCCAAGAAGAGGTCAAAGCAATCCAACGTTATTTGAGCAATAATACGATTATGATTGTTGGCTCTGCACCATTTTTTTCTTTTTCATAGTATCATTGATCCCATCAAAGAGCTTGTTGATTTGGCCTTGCGGGTTTTTTCTTTCACGTTGATCTCTGCAATGGAGGTTTGTGTTTTGTTTTGCTTTCAAACTAGGGTATCCGATTCCACCTTTTGATTTCACTGTTCAAGGAATCACTTCAATATCGGTAGGCATTCACAAGTATCAAAAACTATTCAGCAGAGAATAAAGCCAAATTCCAAGCCACAAGTTAAGTCACAAATCAATTACAGGTCGATACACTATGCCAAGCGCAATCGATGAGTTCCATTTCAAATTATTCATCAAAGGTTTATGATAGCATTAAGGTTACCATCTTCAAACATTGATGATTGTGGAATATGTCCCATGAACAAAATAAAGACAACTAACAGGTGCACGAGATTGCAAGTGCCAAAGATTTTGCAGATGTCAAAGCAATAGTTCCTAAGAGTTTACAGGTGTTGATGCTTACTATTATGCATCAGCGTGCCAAGTTACAAAGCTAAAAAATCTAAAAATCCGATGCATGGGGGTTTCGATCTCTGAACGAAAAATAGACAATTGCCAAAACTTTTTTTTTTTGCAGGTAGAGAATGTGTGCGCAGGTGTCCTATGGTAAGCATAGTTTAGTTTTTTGAGTGTTTTGACAGGTTAAAGGAATCGAGCCATGAATCACGGTGTAGAGCCACAAGGAAGAACCATGAACAGGTGGATTTCAGGTTAGGCACAAGGAATCTTTGATAGTTTATGAAGATGGGAAACAAAAATCAACATCTGGAAAGGTTAGTGGCAAAGTTGAAAATGTCTATTGAAAATAACCATGGGAAAACTGATGGACATATGAGGTTAGTGGAGGAGCTTTTGAAAGAGGTTCAAACAGAGGTTCATATTCTTCATGACAAGAAAGGTGGAGAGTCATGAAGAAAAACTTCACAAAATGCTAATGAAAAGCAATATAGATGAGACAAAAGATGTAATGATCCCGAAAGGTAGTGAAATTATCCTAATGGCCTGTCTTATCTCAAAGAAGTTCCTAGAAAATTAATAGTTTTGTATATGCTGCATTATATTGTGTGTTATCTTCAATGAATTCTTTCATTTCAACATTTATACAAAGGAGAAGAACATTATAGCTCCAATCCTAAATCTTTTGCTGCCAATCCACTGTGGAGTTTACCAAGAGTGTTACTAATTGGCTCACTAAAGACGGAGTTTGAGTTGAGATTCTTTTCTGGAATAACAATGACAAGCTAATTGATGATTATGGGAATGGGGTTGGTATGATTTTACTAGCACTGGAATCTTTGCAGATGATAATTGTAATGGGTTGCCTGCACTTTAACATTGAAGCCCAAAGAGCACAAAGAGCCTTTTGTCAGGCTTGCTGAAAATATCAAATATAAGACTGTACAGTATTCACCTAAAGATGCTAAGCCCAAAGCACATCTTGGCTTGGAAGATCTAGCAAAAGAAACAATAAATTTGAATGAACAACCATGAGTAGAGGAAACCTGGGAGAAAATACATTTTGAAAGTTGTTTTCAAAACATAGCTTTCAGTGGTTTAAAAGATTTTTTCAACTGTCCTTAACCACCCAAAGAAGAGCTTTTAGTGGTTAGCATGCTCGAATTTCACCTCCTTTAACCACCGAAAGCACTGACAGGGAAACAAGACACTATTTTTGCACAGATCAAATTTTTATTCATCCAAATGCTACGAGGAATGTTTCTTATGCAAGATATAGATGAAAAGCATCCATATTAAGGTCTGTTCTAGATTTAAAGGTGCCAGCAAGAAGGAGAAGAGTGAATTTGCCACCTAATTTTGGTAAAAAACTGTCTTTTTGACCAAAGTGACAAATTCAAATTAGCTATCAGCCTATGGAGATCTACTATAGCTGTTGAAGACTTTGAATGCCAGCAAGACTATTAGGATAATATATTGACCAAGTAAATAGGATCTTTTCCTATTTTCTTGAATCTATTTTGAATGTCTATTTTGAGTAAATTTGATCCAGTTTTCCAAGAGCTAGAAACTGTTTGTAAAGGCTACAAAGCCCAAAACATTTGATGAACATAGGGTTCGACTTTGGAGACTTTTTCACACTCTGTAATCAAGCTTCTCATTTGCAGATCAGTTTATACAAGCTTCTTTTGCAATTATCTGTTCAGACTTACATTTTCTTGTATATTCTATATTTGCACATGGATGTTTAATTCATGTTTATTCAATTTGTCTAAAGCTTGATGGTTGTCATCCTATCATTTCTTTGATGATTTGAATTGCAAATATCATTTTCTCATTGTGATTGGTCATTCATGTATATTTATGTGTGAGTCTGCTAGCATAGTAAGAATTCTCCATACATTCACTTATTTACAAACCCTCTGAATAGTGATAGTTAAAATCCTTGTCATCCGGTTATGTTTATGCATGTCTTGAGAGAGAAGGTCAGATTTAATTATCTGACTTGATCCATTGAGAGAATATTATACACTATTGAGATATTAGTTAAGTTACCAGGCATCTTTGAGATACAACCTAAGAGAGTTTCCTGGAGTGATAACAGTATGCAACATAGACATTTATTTGTTAACATTTTATTGCCACATTTGAAGTATCCATTGAGGCAACATAAATTCTAGACATAGGATGAGGCCTTGCAAGCAACCTTGCAGTTAGACGAAAATTAATATAAACCTACATATCCAATTGTGGAAGAGTTGAGACTAGATATGAAGAACATGACATTTTAGTTGAATCAGAATAAGGGATAGGAAAAGAGGGAATTTGTTTGGTGTACATTATGTAGAATAGAAGGACATGAAAAGAATGGGTGCCCAACCTATGTGTATTACTTGGGAGAAGGAATGTAGAACCTGTTACCTCCAGGTGGACCATGGTGTGAGATATGTAGAACACAGAGACATGATCCCTATCATTGTCCCATGATGCAGAAGTATCAATTAATACCCAAGACTACATTTTCTAATTTTGGCAAGTTAGTTGGACATGAAGACAAGGAATGTAGAAACTTGGAAATAATGAAGGAGAGGACATCAAATACTTATAGGGTGCGAGATGAATTAATGACAGGACAACCTGCACAACAACCACAGTATAATAATGCACAACAGTTTGGAGCACAACCACAATATAATAATGAACAATAGTTTGCATCACCACCATAGTATAATAATGCACAACTACAATACAATCAATCACAATAGTATAATACACTGTGCAAAGAAAATCAATTAAACAAAGGTGGCTTCAGAGGAGGAGGTCGTGAATTTGGAGGAGGTAGAACACAAATAGTTTGTCATAACTGTCAGAAACCTAGGAATTATGCAAGGGATTTTCCACAGCCACATGTGACATGTATGTATTGTTGCACAACCGATCATGAGACAAAAGATTGTCCAACACTCATGGTAAAGATACAGGACAAGAGGAACCAAAATAGCTAGAATGTGCAATGGATTGTTGTGGAAAATAGATAAGAGGATGGTAATAATATCCATGTAGTTAATAGAGGTGGAGCCAACACAAGAGAATATGCAGCAAAGAAGGAGCATGATCAGTACC
>JASDQU010946921.1:5783-18426 GCA_032191745.1 Picea mariana
TTTCACATTTCGGTTCTCTTGTGGCAAGGTTCTCCTCTACCCTTGTTCTTTCCCGAACATGGAAGAATTCTCCAAGTGTCCAAAGGCCTCAACCTTTTCTCTTTCCCTCTACCAACTCTACAACTTTGAGTCTCGCCCGCGTTCTTAACGACGTTGTTCCTCCTGAGCTCTTGGGATTCAAAATTCTCCCCTGCCTTTGCAATCTTTGTAGCTATGACCTATGCACAAAGGCACTTTTCCTCTTGAGCTTCTCCCTTCAAATCCTCAAGGGATTCTTTGACTTCTACACTCCTTCCAAAGTCTTTGCACTCACAAATGTGCTATCTTTTCTGAGCTTTCCTGTAGCTTCGAACTCTAAGGAATTAACCCTTTTTTTATTCTCCTTTAGATGGAGAATCTGATGTTCTATTGGCACTTATTTTCTCAAGAAACTTCTTGTTGAGTCTGCAGGATGTTCAGCAACCCTGTGAAGATCCTTCTTTGGACTCTTTTTTGTCTCTAAACTCAAAGAGTTCTTTCCTGTGCTCTATGTCTTCACACTAACTCAATGCCATCCTGGTAGAGTGTCTAGAATCTTCAGTGATTCTATTTCTCTATGAACTCTCAGCAGAGTTCCTCCTCAACACTCTGTGCCTGTACTCAATGCCCTCCTGGCATATCTCTATAGAATCCTTAGTGATTCTATCTTCCTCCTAAACTCAACAGAGTTCCTATGTGCACTCTATGCACCTACTCGATGCCCTCTTGGTAGAGCTCTACAGAACTCCTCAGAGATTCTGTCTTCTACTGTGTCCTCCTCTACACAGCCTCACCTCCAAGGTATTCAACAACCTTGTCAAGATCCTCCTCTAAGTCAATGATTTCAGTGGGTATGCCCTTCTAGCATGTCTTTGTCCAAATTCCGCAGAATTGGAAGTGCACTCTATGCACTGGCCATCAGAACCCTCAGTGTTCAGTCACGCCCTCTTGACATGAAGCCTCAAAGAACTCCAAACCTGAAATCAAAGAACCCAATAGATAGCATAACATATCTGTCCCTGCAAATGCATACCTAACATACATCTACAACATATCCTCAATACACACATGAAGACATTCATCATACACAAATAATATGCAGGAAAAACTGCTCTGATTGTATTAATCTGAAAATGCCTCTTTACAATATGTTTGAGCTCGGACTGCAATAGAGTCTCGCTCTCCTTCCTTCTCTACTCTCTACTTCTATGCACACTCATGCACTCACCAAAAAAAAAAACTCCCTTCTAAATAGATACAAAGATCTCTTTACATGAGGGGGCTCTTTGAGCTCTTCCCTCCAAAGCTACCTACCCTATTCAATTTACATCAAACTTACATTGAATGGGTTGTCTAGTCTACATCGGATCTAGATCTCAGCCTTACAACCATTAAGGCTATTTACATCTATGCTTGTGCAAAGGCGTGGCTTTTTTGGCTCTAACAGCCTTATAAATATTAAATGTGCTTGATTCAAATTCAAAATTTGAATATGAGATGGATGTGCCTCTCTTCCTCATTGAATGCGTGCATTGAGTGGATTGGTTGGCTGGCACATGGCTGGCGTGGAGAGATGCTCCTGCATCACACATGTAGTTTTTATGGGTCATTCATCCTTATATTTTTGAAGTGTTCAGGGAAATATTATACGACCCACGGTGTGACGCTTCTGCAAGTTTTGAGTGACTAACTTAAAACTTTGATTATGAACAAATGGGAAAGTAATTTTGAAAACTAGAGGAGGTTTTTGTTCATCACATACCAAATAAAAAAACCTCTCTCATTTTTGCAAAATGTGTTATGGTTAGAGATATATTAAACATGGAAGTGGCGCTATGAAATTTGCAGAGTCGTTTTAGGAGTGGCACTACGGAATTTCCTGTAGCAGATATTGTTAGAGATTTGATCATAAAACCCAAATGGTGAAGTGGGTTTCTATGAAATATTTTGTGGAGGAATATGATATCCTTTTTGACTTGTTGTCCAAATTTCAGCCTGACCCAATTTGGAATTTGAGAGAAACAATTTAAACACCAGTGTGCTACAGAATATGGTGTCAATTCTCTGTTTTGTATAGTTGATTGAATGTTCACCTTGTTGGGAGGTTTCCACCTGTCAAGGAGGGTTTGAATGGATTCTCAAGGATCAGTTAGATTTCAAGGGACACATGCACATAAGTTTTATCTCCATTAAATACCTCATGCAGTGAGATGGAAACAATTTATTAAGGACGTCCAACAATTTCCTGAAAATTAGCATTTTGTTGGATTTTTGTCTCTTTTATTGTTGCCACCTATCTCCAAGGCTTAGAATCCAATGGAGGATATGGGATTCGACCTCCTAAGGATATTTGGATTCTATTTTCTATTTAAGGAAGGATAGAGCTCTTGGGGAAGGGTTGGATTCATGAGCCAAGAGAGGCTAGAGAGGGTATGAGCAGGCAGTTTCCCTATTTGTGTTCATTTGTAAGCCTGTGGGCATTTTATGATTGTAAGCATTATTGCTATTGGAGACTCATGAGAGTTTTGATTTCAGATTGTAATTATTTTTTTTATATATCTTCTTATTTGAATATATTTCATATTTGAGGATCAAAGGATGCCAATAATTTATGGATCCCTAAGTAGCAGAGGATCTGTTGTATTTTTGCCCATCAATCATTGTTTTATTCAAGTATTTGTTGATTTATTAAACTGAGAGGATATTTGTTTAGTGAACATTCTATCTTATGTTTTCCTTCTTCATTCTTCCATCTATCAGAATATAATCTTGTTTTTTGTTGAGGAACTTTAGTGCCTTTGATGAGTAGAATGTTTATGACTCCATTTCCCATTGGTGTAGCCTACTGATCTGTAGTTTGCTTCCCTCTCCCTTTCTTTCTCCATCTTGTTGATCCACCTATTCAAAACCAAAATTATCTTTTACATTCTAATGGGTGTTGAGATTACACTTTAGCAGTCAAAGTGTGACTTTTAGTGCTAACAGCTTTGACCCCCTGTTTAGTCAGCTACAACTGATGAGGAAGCACCTACTCCTTTGTTCACCAGCACCAACTGGTAGGAGGCTTCGACCCCATGTTTAGTAAGCTAAAACTGACAAGAAAGCACCTACTCCCTTGCAGGATCCAACCTGCCCTTGCACCACCCAACCACCCTTATTTTATGAATCTGGAAAACTTATGTATCATGTCTTCATTGCATCTTTATCTGCTTTTGTGATTTAATATATATTTTGATTCAGAATGCAGAGACACTTTCTTCTCACCACTCTATCTCATTATATAATTTTCAAACAGGTGTGAGGTATAACACATTGTGTCCTTTCATCTGTACCATCGCACCTCTTCATTTAACTTAACCATAATCTCTATTAATACTGTAGAAATTGAGTTCTGTTGAGGCGCTTCCTTCAAACCATTTACATATGACCGATAACGCAAAACCATAGGCTTATCAACTTAAGAAAGTGCTTGATCTCTTATCAGAATCAATGGTCAAGTTTTAATCTCTCGATGAGATGGATGATTCTCGTTTACTTCGGGACTTCGGCTATTCCACTTACACTATCCTTCCACTGTACTTGATCAATGGTCAAGAATGCTTCCAAAGTGTTATTTAGATCAGATGACTCATATATACTTCGGAACTTCGGCCTTCAGGACTTCATGAATTCGTCCTTCACGACTTCCAACCTCTTTACAAATCTCCCAAATAACAAACATGTGTCCATAATTTTCAATGGTTGAGAATGCTTCTGAAGTGTTCTTCAGATTGGACGACTCATGTCCACTTCGGGACTTCGGGACTTAGCTCATTTGTTGGTGGTGAAACTCTCGAAGTAAAAAATCCCGGAGTAACGTAACTTACTAATGTCACTTGTTGACATGACACGGGCCGAGTGGTTGCCACGTGTCATTCAGATTCGTGATTTACACGTACCTGAAATGTCGATTTCATCTTGACACTTATCATTATCTGACTGTTCCATGTGTCCTTGCTGACATGGTCTTCTGACGTAAATCTCCCGATGTGGCACATATGCTTCTCCTTGATCTAATGATCAGGGTACTACCCGAAGTGTTCCTTTGATTAGATGACTCATATTTACTTTAGGACTTCAGGTAATTTGATTTCTCCACTTACCAATTCTCCCGAAGTGAGATTCCCCAAAGTATAACCTCCTCAAAACTTTTAACCCGAAATAAATGTTGTTCATTTGATCGTGATCTTAGATCGATGACTCGATTTGTATGTGATTATGCTTTGCCTTGGTTTAAATCCAACGAATCTTCTTCTTTGATTATCATATCCTTCCACTTAAAGTGATCCAACAACTATCGAGAATTCGGGTATTCAAGATCTCATCCCTTTTTCCTTTCTTATCCTATCTTTCCACTTAAAGTGATCCATCGGTAGAGAATGGTCCCAGAGTAGATCAATGATTAGGGATGATTCCAAGATCCCAACTAGCACGATATTTAAAACTATCATCGCGCTCTGCAATGGAAAAATTGTTCGTTAGTAGTGGAACTGATGACAACCGTAGATCTATTTGGCAGGTGACAATCAACTGTCTAGACTAATTGCGGGATTGGAAATAACACATTGTTTAATTCTCCTTTCACTCTCTGCAATCTGTCCATGTCATTGATCTAGCGCTTGCATATCAACGGTCTTGATTTTTGATTTTATTTGATCATGTTTCTGCAATGTGCTTTCCCTTCTAAGTTTCATCATGTCACCTCTTTTGAGCTTTAATCTATGCATACCATCATATTGTTTGACATCAATGACAACACATTAATGACACTATGTCCAACAATCCCCCCCTTTGTCATTGATGGAAACGCACCAACTTCATACACAATCTCCCCCTATGATGATGCTTCTCTCCTCTGAAGTTACTCTCCCCCTTTGACATCAATGGAAAATGGTTGCTTCCCCTATGGTAAATATTTTTTTGTCTGTATGCTTCTGACCATAATCTAAACTCGAGTAACTCCTCCTACAATCATACGTTCCCTATCATAACTGAATGACTCCTCCTGATTTTGATTGTTGTCTCCCCCTAAATTGGTGCCAAATGATGCATTATTTTCTTGAGAGATTAGATTAGAAGAGGGATTACTCCCAATATTTGCCTAAGATATTCAAATACATCTTTGCTTAAGGGTTTAATGAAAATATCTTCCACTTGTTCTTGTGTTGGGATATATTCCAATTTAATGCTCTTATTTTCATCCTGATCTCTTAGATAGTGGTATTTTATGGGAATGTGTTTTGATTTGGAGTGTTGGACATGGTCCTTGGAGAGACTTATAGCGCTTGTATTATCATAGTAGATAGTAGTATGTTCTTCAAACACTATTTTGATGTCTTGTAAGGTTTTCTTCATCCATTACAATTGTGTGCACTATTCTACTGCTATAATATACTCAGCTTCGGTGCTAGACAGAGAAATTGAGGATTGTTTCTTGCTTATCCAAGCTACCAATGATTCTCCCAAAAATAATGTTCCTCCACATGTACTTTTTCTGTCATCTACACAACCTGCCCATTCTGCATCTGAATAGGCTTTTAAAGTGAATGAATCTTTTCTAGGGTACCACAAACCAAGATCTATGGTTCCTTTCAAATACTTAAAGATTATTTTCACATCTTGAGCATGGCTCTCTTTTGGTGTTGCTTAGAATCTAGCCACCATCCCAACATCTTGCTTGACATCAGGTCTGTAAGTTGTTACATATAGTAAACTCCCAATCATTGATCTGTAGTGTTTTGCATCTACAACTTTGGACTCATCTTCCTTGCTTAGTTTGCATCCAACTGTCATAGGTGTACTAACAGGTTTGCAATCCTCTAACCGAAATTTCTTAAGCATATCTTTAACATACTTGGACTGATGGATAAAGAATCCTCTATTGGACTGTATTATTTGTAATCCAAGAAAGAAATCCAGTTCACCAAGCAAGGACATTTCAAATTCTTGTTGCATCCTCCTAGAAAAGTCCTTACTTAGTTTTTCATCATCACTGCCAAATATAATATCATCAAAGTATACTTCCACAATAATCATGTTATTACCAACAATTTTACAATAAATATTGTTGTCTATTGATCCTCTTTTGAGGCCTTGTTCTTGTAAATAATAAACTAGCCTTGCATACCATGCTCTGGGTGCTTTTTTTATCCCATAGAGTGATTTCTTTAGTTTACAGACATAGTCTCCTTTGTTAGTTAAGTAAAATCCTTCTGGTTGCTCAATATAGACTTCCTATTCTAAGTTTCCATTGAGAAAAGATGACTTGACATCCATTTGGTATACTTTAAATTTTTTGCAGTTGGCGAAATCTAAGAACATCCTAATTGCCTCTAATATGGCCACAGGTGCAAAGGTTTCTTCATAGTCTACTCCTTCAACCTGAGCATACCCTTTACATACCAATCTGGCTTTGTTCCTGATTACTTGCCCATTCTCATTCATTTTTATTTTATACACCCATTTAGTTCTAATAATATTTTTATTTTTTGGTCTTGGAACTAGTTCCCAAGTTTCATTTTTTTTCAATCTCGTCCAATACTTCATTCATAGCATTGACCCAATTCTCATATTTACATGCCTCTTTGATTGACTTGGGCTCAATATGTGACAAAAAGTGTTATTTTTGTCTGATACAACAATTGTCTTCTTTTGTGCACTCCATCGCTCTTATTTCCAATAATCAGTTCTTCAGGATGATTCTTTTGAGTCATTCTTGAGGGTTTCTTTGTGTCTCTTCTTGGGGATTATTCCTTATCTCTTATTCTCAAATATCTTCTTCCTCTTCACTAGTATCCATATCGTCCTCTTCCCTTTATTCTTTATTCTCTTCTACTTCTTCTGCTTGTGTACCAACTGATGCATCATCATCTTCATCTTCATTTTCACTCTTGATGTTTGATCCTTATTGTTTTTAAATCATCCACCATGACATATGCACTCTCAACAATCTTATGTAATCTAATATTGTAGCATCTGTATGCTTTCTTGGTAGAGGCATATCCAAGAAATATAGCTTCATCAAATATAGCATCACATTTTCCAAGATTCTAATCAAGCCTTTTGATGTAACACTTACTTCCAAAGACCTTAAAGTATTTTACCGAAGGATCTCTTCCAAACCATAGTTCATAAGGAGTCCTATTACTATTAATCCTAAGCTGACCTATGTTCAATATGTCTATTGTTGTGCTTACAACTTCCCTCCAATATCCATCAAATAATTTTTCTTCATTGAGCATAGTCCTTGCAGCTAACTGGACTATTCTATTCCTTCTCTCAGCAATCCCATTTTGTTGAGGTGTTCTGGCAACAGAGAATTGTCTTTTTATTCCATGGGTTTCACAGAAGAGATTAAATTTTTTTGAGGTGAACTCGCCATCATTGTCATATCTAAGACATTTTATTTTTGTCTCTTTTTCATTTTCAACAAGGGTCTTAAAGGCTTTGAATTTGTTAAGTGCTTCTGATTTTTCCTTGAGAAAACATACCCAACCCATTCTAGTAAAATCATCAATGAATAGCATAAATTAGGACTCTCCTTGCAAACTCTTGGTCCTTGTAGATCCACAAAGGTTGGTGTGAACAAGCTCTAAAGGTTTTGACGTTGAGTATTCTTTTATTTTGAACCTTATTCTAGTTTGCTTCCCTAGATGACAGTGTCTACACATAGGATTTGAGGTCTTTATGATCTTTGGCAAGTTTCTTACTGCCCCAAGATGTTGACTTTCACTAAATTGTCAAAGTTAATGTGCCCTAACCTTTTATGCCATATCCAACTTTCATCTACTAAATTTATATGACACTTCTCATTCAATTTTGTATTTAGTATATATACATTCTCGGAAGTTCTAGGAGCAGTACCAACCAATTTTCCTAAGTCCTCTCTCCTAATATCACATTTTTTGGAATCAAAGATGAAAAAGTGCCCCTGATCACATGTTTGGTTGACACTTAATAGGATAGGTTTCAATTTTTCAACAAGCAGCACATCCTTGGCTTTGTCTTTTCCCAAACTCACAGTGCCTTTCCCAAGTATGTTACCTGTAGCATTGTCACCAAATGTAACTTTACCCTTTTGTTTCTTTAAGTTCGGAAACTTGTCCTTGTTTCCTTTCATATGTTTTGAGCACCCACTATCAACATACCAAAGATCTTCTTTATCTTGGGCTTTTAAGGCAATAAGACATTCCTCCTATGATTTTTTTTCTTTCCAAAGATTCTTTTGTTCTCTAATGAACTTTGGTTTTTTTGAGACTTCCATTAATCTGCAATTACTAGCTTTGTGTCCATAATTATGACATCTGAAGCATTATAGGTTCCCTTCTTGTAGAGGTGCAAAGGAGTTATAATTTTTTTCTTTTAACTTGATTTATTGTTTGGTTATCTTTAAGGTTATAGTTCTTAACCCACAAGGTTTTCCTTCCATATGCTCTACAATTCATAGCTTTGTGTCCGAAATTAGAGCATGCAAAGCAATAACCAACGAAGATGTGAGGATACTTGTTTTGATAAATCTTCTTTGGTGTTGTATTATATTCCTTCTTGATGGGTGCAAGTACTATCTGGAGTTCTGGTCATTACTTCTCTTTTCTTCATCTTTCTTCTTGAATATACTGAGGAGAGAAGCTGCATAAGGTTTTGAGTTAACTTGGTTTTCTTCTTGAGAATAACCTATTCCATTTTTATTACTTGAATCCCTTTGTGTGTTAATAATCTTATCTAATATTTTATAGCTATTTTCATATCTTGTTTGAATGATTTTTGCATCAAGTTATTTTCTTAGGTGAAATATTCCTGCCTCCATTCTTTCACAAGTTATTTGTTTTTCTTTAAGAGACTTTTCCAGACTTTCTTCCATCCTATTTGCTTCTAGGATTTGATTTTTCAGGTTGCTCATGAGTTTCTCCATCTCGTTTTATTTCTGTTCATGTTTTTCCTTTTGTTCAACTACAAAACTTTTCAGCTGTCTATATCTGGTTTTGTATCTTCTTAATTCATCCAAGGCACTGAGAATTTCTCCTTCCATATTAACCTCTACTTCAACTTCTGACTCTTCCTGATGATCAATTTCTTCTATCTCATTAGGTTCTTCAATACCTAGAAAAATGACTTCATCATCATCACTTTCACTGGACTCTAATGAACTCATGTTTTCTTCTTTTGAGTAAAAAAAAAATTCCCTTTGTAAAACCCCTTTTTGTAGTTGGGTTTTTCCTTCTTCTTATATTGTTTATTTTTTTCTTCTTCATATTTAGAGTCCTCCTTGGGATAGGGGCACTTGTCTACAAAGTGACCAACCTTTCCACAATTAAAACATTTGAAAGACATCTTGCCTTTGTACTTCCCTGATCCTTTCTGAAGTTTTTTAATAAAATTGGCTTCTTCTACATCATATTCTTCATGATCGCTGGATTGAGATTTTTTCTTCTGATTTTTTGTTTTCTTGAGCACTTTGAAGGATGCCTCTCCTTGTGGGAGGTTCTCATGACCTAATATTAACTCATAGGCTGTGAGGATTCTATACAATTCATCCATGGTGAGTTTATATATATTTTCTCAATCTTCAAGAGTGGACACTATAGAATTACATAGAATAGGTAGTGTTCTTAGTATTTTTTTAACTAGCTCATTGTCTGACACTTCTACTCCCAAACCTATGATAGCATTAACAATATTGTCAACTCTTTCGAAGTAATCTAAGATATTTTCTTCATCCTTCATTTTTAGACCTTCATATTGTACTTTGAGAGTCTGAAGTTTGGCCCCCTTTTCCTTGGAATATCCTACATATATAGTTTCCAATTTACCCCAGAGTTGTTTTGCATTATTACAGTTTAGTACTTTAGCAAGTATTTTCTTACTCAGTCCATCTTGTAGTGTGTTTAAAGCCTTTGCATGTTCCCAAAAACTTTTCTTTTCTACTGCTCCTATGGGAGTGGATTTTGGAACATCATATCCCTTTTCAACTAATGTCCATACTTCCAGTCCAATGTACATCAAATAGCTTTTCATTCTAACACTCTAGAAGACATAGACTTGACCATCAAATAGGGGCACTTTTGATAACATCTTCAACTGTTGATCCATTCTGATATATATTTCTCTTCAAGTGATTTAAACCTTTTGTGAAGAGACCCACTCTGATACCAATTGAAGGATCAGATCTTGTCACTGAGAGGGGGGGGTGAATCGGTGACACAATGATTTTATCAATTTTTCTTTTGTTAATGAAAACAAAATTTTAACACAATATTTTATCGTGAAACCCAATTGGGAAAACCACAAACACGTTTCTATTAACTACAAAATTTTGTTTTGCAAGTTACATGGAAGAAAGAGGTTCTTCCTTTTAGATCAACACCAACTGATCAAGATGCACCCACACCCTTGTTCACCAGCACCAACTGGTAGGATATTTTGACCCCCTGTTTAGTCAGCTACAACTGACAAGGAAGCACCTACTCCTTTTTTCACCAACACCAACTGGTAGGAGGCTTCGACCCCCTGTTTAGTCAGCGGAAAATGACAAGGAAGCACCTACTCCCTTGCAGGCTCCAACCTACCATTGCACCACCCAACCACCCTTATTTTATGAATCTGAAAAACTTTTGTATCATGTCTTCACTGCATCTTTCTCTACTTCTGTGATTCAATATATCTTATGATTCAGACTATAGAGACACTTTATTCTCACCACTCTATATTGTTTATATAATATTCATACTGGTGTGAGGTATAACGCATTGTGTCCTTTCATCTGGACCATCGCACCTCTTCATTTAACTTAACCATAATCTCTGTTAATACTGCAGAAATCGAGTTCTGCTGAGGTGCTTCCTTCAAACCATTTACATATGACTGACAACGCAAAACCATGGGCTATCAACTTAAGTGATGTATTATATTTTTCCTTTATTTCTCTTATTCCATATGACCACAAATAGTGATGAGGCGTTAGGCCAAGCGAGTGCTTGATCTCTTATCAGAATCAACGGTCACATTTTAATCTCTCGATGAGATGGACAATTCTCGTTTACTTCGAGACTTTGGTTATTCCACTTATGTTATCCTTCCACTATACTTGATCAATGGTTGAGAATGCTTCCAAAGTGTTCTTTAGATTGGATGACTCATGTCCACTTCGTGACTTCGGACTTCGGGACTTCGTCCTTCATGAATTCTAGCCTCTTTACAAATCTCCCGAATAATTGACGCGTGTCCATAATTTTCAATGGTTGAGAATGATCTCGAAGTGTTCTTCAGATTGGATGACTCATGTCCACTTCAGGAGTTTGGCCTTCAAGACTTCGGGACTTAGGTCATTTGCTGGTGGTGAAAATCCCAAAGTAAAAACTCTTGGAGTCACCTAACTTGCTGATGTCACTTGTTGACATGGCCCGGGTCAAGTGGTTGCCATGTGTCACTCATATTAGTGATTGACATGTACTTGAAATGTCAATTTTTATATTGACACTTGTCATTATCTGACTGTGCCACGTGTCCTTGCTGACGTGATCTGTTGACGTAGATCTCCCAATGTGGCACATATTCTTCTCCTTGATCTAACGGTCAGAATACTACCAGAAGTGTTTCTTTGATCAGATCAATCATATCTACTTCATGATTTCGGCCTTCAGGACTTCGGGTAATTTGATTTCTCCACTTCCCAATTCTCCTAAAGTGAGATTCCCCAAAGTATAACCTCCTCACAACTTTTAACCTGAAATGAATGTTGTTCGTTTGATCGTGATATTAGATCGACGACTCGATTTGTCTGTGATGCTACTTTTCCTTGGTTTAAATCCAACGGCTCTTCTTCTTTCCTTATCCTATTCTTCCACTTAAAGTGATCCAATGTCTATCGGGAATTCGGGTATTCGAGATCTCATCCCTTTTGCCTTGCTTATCCTATCCTTCCACTTAAATTGATCCATCAGCCGAGAATGGTCCCGAAGTAGATCAGCGATCAACGATGATTGCGGGGTCCCAACTAGCATGATGTTTAAAAATATCGTCGAGCTCCATAATGGAAAAATTGCTCATTGGTAGTGGAACTGATGCCAACCGTAGATCTATTTGGCAGGTGGCGATCGACGGTCTAGACTAATTACGGGATTGAAAATAACACGTTTTTTAATTCTCCTTTCTCTCTCCACAATTTATCCATGTCTTTGATCTGGCACTTGCGTATCAATAGTCCTGATTTGATTTGATCATGTTTCTGCAATGCACTTTCCCTTCTGAGTTTCATTGCATCATCTATTCTGAGATTTAATCTCTGCATACCATCCTATTGTTTGACATCAATGACAACACATTAATGACACTATCTCCAACACTTGCTTTAGGATACTTAGGAATTAGCTAATTATTTTATGCAACGATGATGATGCAGGAGCATCACTCCACGTAATCAAGTGCCAGCCAGCTAGCACATCAAGCATGCATTTAATGGAGAGGAGAGGCGCATCCCTCTCACTTTCAAATTTCAAATTTGAATTTAATGTATTAAATGTTTGTAAGGCTGGTAGAGTCGAAGCCATGCCTTTGAGCAGGTTGTAGTTAGCGTCACCTTTAATGGCTG
>JASDQU010946921.1:18448-33129 GCA_032191745.1 Picea mariana
TAAAGGAAGCCGTGACTCTGTTGCAGTCCGGGCTCACATTTTAAAGAGGCGTTTCATATTAATACAATCAGAGCAGTTTTTCCTGCATGTTATTCTATGTTTGTTGATGAATGTCTTTATGTGTTTATGATATGTTGTAGATGTGTGTTAGTTTGCATTTGCAGGTTACAAACATAAGTTGTTGTCTATTGAGTTCTTTGATTCTAGGTCTAGTTCTTTGTGGCTTCATGCAAGAGGTTGCATGACAGAACACTGCAGGTTCTGTAAGCCAATGCATAGAGTGCACTTCTGAATTCTGTGGAATTTGGATAGAGTTGTGCCAAGAGGGCACACCAGAGGAAGTATTAGACCCAAGGAGAAACCTCAAGGTTGTTGAACACCTTGGAGGTAATACTGTGCAGAGGAAGGCACAGAGATAACAGGAGGGCATTGAGCAAGTGCATAGAGTGCACAGAAGAACTCTATTCTGAGTTCAGAGGAAGGAGAAGTGTCGAGGAGGAAGACACTCACAGAGTCATTAAATACTCTATCGGTTCAGTAAGGAGTGCTTGAATGGGAGGCTTCCAAGAGGGCACCAATCTCCATTTGAAGGAGAAGGCAAGGGTCGAATCCCTAAGAGGTTCGAGTAGGAAAAGCTCAGGACAGATAGCACAATTATGTCTAGGGACCCTGCAAGGAGTGCAGAGGTTGAGAAAGCTCTTGAGGTTTCAGAGTGAACAAATCTCAGGAGAGATATCATTGTTCTCATAACCAGCAGAAGTGCAGGCGAGGCACAGAGCCGTGCAAGGTGTGCGCAGGATAGTTGAAGCCTTAGAACTTATCAACCAAGGGGAAAGTTGAAGGACTATTGTTGCAAAGAGTGCACAGGGTCGAACACTCAAATAACCGGAGGTTATTTGAAAGTTTGCCACAAGGAGTGTGAGCAAGGCTCTTTTTGGAGGCTTGAGTTTGCAAGTGAAATCTCAGGAGGGATAACACCTTTGAAGTGTTCAAAGGGAGATGGAGATCGAAACCGTCACATAGAAATTAAGTCAGGAGGGAGAACACTCAGTCATTGGGCAGAAGCCATTGAGGAGTGAATCAGGCGGTCAGAATTCTCCATGGAGAACTCACGAAATCGCGAGGACCATAGGATCCAGTGGAGTTGTAAGGTGGTTAGGAGTTGGATGAAATCACCACCCTAATATCAAGAATCAACATGAACCATTGATCGTGGTTCAATATGAGCCATTGATCTTGTTTCAACCCACATTGTTGGATCATTTCGTGGATTCGGGGTTCGTGAGTTTGGAGGGAAGACCAAATTCTTGGTTTTGTGAAGTCCAGAGTTACGAGGAGTAGGGAAGGAGATCCAAACCGTTGGATCCATGCCATGGAAGAACCGTTGGATCAGAACCTCCGCGTGGTATCGCGTATCGAGGATTTGGGGTTGAAAGAATTTCTTTTCGACTGCAAAATTTGTGAAGTGTCGAGCGTCGAGGGCTCATACGAACACATGGCACATTCGCTAGGTGGGGGTCGTGTGGTTGACAGGTGGCGTAACAACAAGCGCCTAGAGAAAAGTGGAAGCGGGTGACATGTAGTCGACACACATCGCCTGGGAAGGAGTCAACCCATTATTGACTTATCATGTTTTAGGGATTCACAAAGGAGGAGTCTGAGGGTTCAACACTCCAACTCATGAAATCATGAGTTGTGAGTAGTTCTAGCACTTATCCCTAGATGACGATTATGTGTGGAAAGCGCTAACAAGGAGGAGCCATATCCGTATCGCATCTCAGGTATCGGCGTTTGGAGAAAGAGGAGTCAAGGGTCTTCGACTCACGAACTCACGAGTTGTGATTTGCGCTTACGCTAAGGCCCGATTGTGGTCGCATGGAGATGTAAGGCTCACGCCTGGTGTTAATTTTTGCAGGGCGGGTTTTCATGAAGGACCTGTGGATCGGATTCGTGAGGTTCCAATAGGGATCGGAGCGAGCCACTTTGGCTCGAGGAGAATTTAGAATGATCCTGTGCAGATCATGGCCTGAGGGTCAGGGGTCTGCATCAGTTGATTAAGTCTCGAGTTGCGAGGAGCAGGGAAGGAGATCTAGACCGTTGGATCCATGCCACGGGAGAACCATTGGATTAGAACCTCCGCGTGGTATCATGTATCAGGGGTTCAGGGTTGAAAGAATTTCTTTTCGATTGCAGAAGTCACGAAGTGCCAAGTGCCAAGGGCTCGTATGAACATGTGGCACATCCACTAGGTGGGGACCGCATGGTTGACAGGTGGTGTAACAACAAGCACCCAGAGAAAAGTGGAAGCGGGTGACAAGTTATGGACACATGCCGCCTGGGAAGGACTCAACCCATTGTTAACTTATCACATTTTGGGGATTCACAAAGGAGGAGCCCGAGGTTTCAACACTCCAAATCACAAAGTCACGAGTTGCAAGTAGTGCTAGCACTTATCCCTAGTCGGTAGTTATGTGTGGAAAGCGCTAACTAGGAGGAGCCATATCCGTATCGCATCTCGCGTAACAGCGTTTGGAGAAAGAGGAGTCGAGGGTCTTCGACTCACAAACTCGCGAGTTGTGAGTTGTGCTTGTGCTAAGGCCCAGTTGTGGTTGCATGGAGATGTAAGGCTCACACTTGGTGTTAAGTTGTGTAGGGTGGGTTTTCATAAAAGACCTGTGGATCGGATTCGTGAGGTTCCAATAGGGATCCGAGGGAGCCACTTCGGCTCGAGGAGAATTTAGAACGATCCTGTGTGGATCACGGCCCGAGGGTCAGGGGTCTGTGTCAAACGACTATCTTTGAATAAGTCCCATTGGATAGAAGTGAATATATATTCAATGTAAAAGGGTACACTTTATAAGGCCTACTAGGTAGTTGGTACCCATTAGTGGTGGGACCATAAGTAGTTAGATGTTTTCTATAGAAAATTTATTTAAGGAGATAGGAGACTATGGAATATTTGTCTTGTATTGTGCATTTGGAGCTCTGCTTAGTGGAAGGTTAGCCCACCTTAAGAGGGAAATGAACATTGTATTCTTCTTCGCATTATCAATATACAAGGGTATTTTTACAAAATTTATCTCATTGTCACTTGTTTATGGTTAATATGCAATTTATTCTTTGTATACTTGGTTGTGTTCCAATTTTAAAGGGTTAATTAGGAACACCACAAGTGATATCAGAGCTCTTTCCTAATCCAACATGCTTCCAAATTTTAGTATAATTTTTTTGCAAGCTAGAAACATGTTTCAATGTCTTTAAATAATGCAATGATATGTCATTCAATAGTTAAAAATACGATCAAGGAAGAATACACATAGGAAATACAAGTGGAATCATATTGTTGGAAACCCTTGTAATCCCAATCGGTACCCCTCTGAGTAGTATCACATCAAACACCACCTGTATATGGAATCTCACTTCCATGTACCTTCGTGTATATTGGAATTCTCGTAGGTATACTTGAACCAACCCTAGATCGACCAATCACTTGTTGCTATAGCACGTAGAGAGAAAGACTCAAGTATATCACTCTCTAGTTCCCAAGTAGTCAACAGTCTCTCTAAATATGCTCCCTTTTGTGCCTTACGACATTAATTTACTGCCTCCTTAGATTTGCAAGTCTTTCTTGATCATATTTTTAAGTTACATGGAAAGCACACTTCCATTGTCTTGGAAAGAGACCTTAACTTCACTAGAAATTTTAGCATGAACTATTTAAATTATACGATACCTAGCTAAAAATGAGCAGTGAATATCAACCCCAAATAGATGGTCAAACTGAAATGGTCAGCAGGTGCTTAGAAACCTATTTCAGATGATTCACCTATGAAAAACCTCACCAATGGGCATAATGGATTCCCCTTGTAGAGTGGTCTTACAATACCTCTTATCATGGAGCTACCAAAATGACCCCATATGAAGTTGTTTATGGCCAAAAACCATTTTCAATCACTTCCTATTTACTAGGTGCTTCCAAGGTTCAAGCAATGAATCACACAATCCTAACTAGAGAAGTGAATCTTCGCATACTAAAGGACAATTTGTTTGTGGCTCAAAACATAATGAAGTAACAAAAAATTAGCATTACTCAAAATGTTCTTTTGCAGCAAGGTATCATGTGTTTTTTCAACTTCAACCCTATAAACAAGCATCACTCAAAGACAAAACACCTTAGAAATTAGCGCCCAAGTTCTATGGACCCTATGATATTATCTAATGCATTGGACAAGTGGCCTACAAATTGTCTCTTCCATCCCACTCCAATATTTATCTGCTATTTCATGTGTTTTTTTGTCTAAAAAAGGTCATGGGATCGAAGTGTAAGGTGCAAACCATCTTACTAGAACTTGATGAGGAAGGCTCTATTTGGCTTCATTCAACACTGTTATTGGGTACTATAGAGCATCAATTGCACTAGGTCATATTCATAGAATTATTTATCTAGTAGAAATGCATTCCATGTGGAGATGCCACATGGGAACCAGCTACAATCCTACAACAATTTCATCATTTTCAGCCTTGAGGACAATGTTTCTTTTGAAGGGGGAGGGAATCTTAGGTTCCTTTCCTAACCTCCCTACTTTAGGCTACTTAGGAGTTAATTAATTATTGTATGTGTCCATCCTCTTTGAATAAGGTTCATTGGATAGTAGTGGATATATATTCAATGTAAAAGGGTCCACTTTATAAGGCCCACTAGGTAGTTGGTACCCATTAGTGATAGGACTCCAAGTAGTTATGGTTTTTGCTATTGAAAAGTTATTTAAAGAGATAATAAACTATGGAATGTTTGTATTGTGTTTTGTATTTGGAGCTCTTCTTAGTGGAAGGTCACCCCACCTTAAGAGGGAAGCGAACATTGTATTCTTCTTCGCATGATCAACACACACAGGTATTTTTACAAATTTATTCTTATTGTCTCTTGTTTATGGTTGATTTGCAATTTTATTATTTGTATGAGTGGTTTTGTTCCAATTTCCAAGGGTTAAGGAACACCACAATTAACCATTGGGGATAGTGGATGGGGACACTGTTCAAAATAACAATACTATTGAAATCACTATCTTAAATAAATTTAAAGAGTCAAGTTAGTCTAACCCGAGTGGTTGTGGGATGGAGTGTTATCCTTCCCACCTAGTTTTTATTCTCATAAAGTGACGTGTTAAGTTTATTATGATTATATTTTTGTAATCGCTCCAAGCCATGTTGTTGACATGGCCTCGTGCCCTGAAGAATCAAGGGTTTACCCTAGGTACCATCCTCAAAATAAGGGGAAGTGCAAGGAGTTTTCCCCACAATATATTACCTAGAAAAAAAACAAAAACTAAGTTTAATTAGAAAACTTGGAATGATAGGGAGACTCAAAATAATAGATAGTTGATTTAATAAGAATAAATCATTAACCCTAAGTTAGAGGTTCAAAATTGTGTATGTCTTTTTATTTTTGTGAGCACAAGAACAAATTCCCATGAACTTCATTGTGAAACGCAAAGACCTAAAATACCCTGGCATAAATGATTTTTTAAAATTTACTAAGAAAATAAAATAGAGGATGATAAGATTATTCTTTTGCAACCTAACCTACAAATACAATAAATCTCATTTTAAAAATATTTTTATATGTGAAGTCTATATTTATTAACCCATAAAAATAAAATAAAATCACAAATTTTGTTTAAAAATTATTTAATTATAAAAAGAATACAATAAATCAAAACAACTAATTACTTTATAATTCCATATATTAAAATTTGAAAGTGATCTTCTTTTTCTTCTTCTTCTCCTTTTCTTTTCTTTTTTATTTTTTTCTTTATTTTTTTAAAGATAGAAAAAATTGTCAAAACTCAGATGTCAATCGGTCGTTAAGATAGTTATTATTGGTTTCTATTTGCGAATGTGGGTTGACTCATCACCAATATTCAAGGAAAATCACACCACCTAAAATAATTCATTGGTGTAGTTTTAGGTCTTATTCCAAGACCTAAAAGGAATTTTAGCCTAGATAATAACCTTAGAAAGTCATTTTCCCTTATGATCATCGCTCAAGTTACCTCCAATAAGATCATATATTTTCAAATAACATTTAACCTTAATCCCATACATAAATCCAAATACTATCAGCAACTGCAATTTAACCTTTAACTTGAATTAAAAATAAATAAATTAATTAACAATCTCATAATCATTATCACAATTCATTTTTATAAAATTGAAATTTGTATTTTAATTTTTTATATCAGAAAATATGTTCATACACAAAAGTCTCCACTTGTTCGTATTACGATTAAGACTTGTGCAAAATTTATGCTCATAAATTTTATAAAATGGGCCCTTGTGTCTCTTCACTTAACTTACAATTATGTGACTTTGTCATGTAACCTAGAATTCTCTAAAGAATCTAAAACTAGACAGATCAAATCTTATAAAAAAATATCTAATAATTTTTTTACGAGTATGAAAGTTGAAGGTTTTACTTAAAATGAATAATTTCTTCTCAAAAAATTAAGGAACGACAATTTGTAACAAGTGAAAAAATTTCAATATAGGCATTGTTTAATTGTTCTACGTGTTGTCCCTTTTCATTAGAGTTTGGCAATATAAATCTGCATGAAATCACATTTTTTTGTTGTTTAAATTGATTTTTTTAATGTAATAAGGGATTCAGCGTGCTAAAAAAACCTCGGGGCACTCAAATTATACATAATTATCCACTCAAATCTACAAATCCAACAATTTCTCACCGGGTTTCGAGAAAAATTAAACAGAAAATATCCTCGAAAAAGGGTGAAAACATAGAATAGTTAGACGATGGCTTTGAGGCGTTGCCTAATTGTTCTACGTTTTGTCCCTTTTTATTGGAATCCGGCGATATCAATCTTCATGAAATCAAAATTTATGTTGTTTAAATTGCATTTTTAATGAGTAAATGGATTCAGTGTGCTAAAATACCCATGGGGAACTCAGATTATACATAATTAACCACTCAAATCTGTAAATCCAACAATTTCTCATCGGATTTCAGGTAAAATTAAATAGAAAATATCCCCGGAAAAGGGAGAAAATGTAGAACAATAAGGATGGTGATAAAAGAATAGTCTCGTCTTATATTCATGAATATGAGGTTACTTCACTATTTTTATTTAAGCGGTTTTCTATAATTTGATTGTAGATTTGGGTTATTAGAGAGCTTAGTGACAATATTAATGATTGATTGTGTGGTTGGACTCTCCAATAATTCATATAGAAGAGCTCAGCTGCAAGGTTAATGATTGATTTTGTAATTTGATTCTTTGTTTATCTAAATCTACAATCAAATTAAATTCAAATTGTTTCTCTTTTTTGAGAGAATGTGAGTATTAATAAATATTTTTATACACGAACGCCTTTGTTTATTTTAATTTCATGATTTTTTACTATAGTGGGAAAACCTATCATAACTCAACATGTCAAACAACACCGGGATCCATTAATGTGGGTTATATCATCATTGTTTTCAAGGAAAACCATGCCACCTGGAATAACCCGTTGGTGGTCCCTAAGGGGACAAACTTTCACTAGGTCCAAATGCCTATGGGTCTTGGATCGTTAACATGTTTCATTACATCTCAGAAAGATGAGATCTTAGAAAGTAGAATCAATTTTAGGTCATACTCCAAAACCAATTATTTAAATTATTTTATCATATGATGAAACAAGATTGAAGCAAAATTTATTCAAATAAAATTTAAGGAAATTTTATTTTATATATTTGATAAATGACCCCTCGTGTCTTTTCATGTTACTTTTAACGTACAATTCTATGAATTTTCAAAGTGCCTACAATTCTACTTGTCAAAGTGAGGATGACATATCGTTTAGCATAGTCCAAACTTGTACAAAGTCAAAACCCAATGTTAACTTATACCAACAAATACGATAATGTTCACTCAACTTGAGAAAATGTAAAGATTTCAATCAATTAGGAATATGAAGATGGAATGTAATATTGTAGAATATCTTTTAAGATTACAAGTTGAAAATTTTACTTGAAAATAATATTTCGTCGGACCTCTAAAATCATCCAAAAATATTAAGAGTACATGAAACGACAAGCTGTAGCGATTGAATATACATGGTGTAATTTCTTCCCCTCCCCCATGTAAGAAGACTAGTCCCATCATAATCAATATGTGGGTCCTCACTATGTGAAAGGAAAAATGTGAAAGGGTAGTACATGTAGGCTATCTGTACAAATTGAAAATCTTAAGGAGGCTATGTGTACAACTCCTATCCTAGCCACACCTAACTTCACAGAAACATTTATTGTGGGGTGTGATGCCTCAATCCATGGCATTGGTGTAGTTTTAATGTAAGAAGGAAGGCCCCTTGCCTTTCAAAGTAGCCAACTTAAAGGAAAAAACTTACTCAAACCCATTTATGAAAAATAAATGTTGGCCATAATACATGCAGTTAAGAAATGGTGCCCTTAACCTAATAGGAAGACACTTCAAAGTAAAAATAGATCATGATAGTTTGAAGTACTTCTTTGAGAAACAATTATCTTCAAAAGAGAAACAATTATCTTCAGAAGATAAACACAAATGGGTTACAAAGATTCTATGATATGACTTTGAAATTATCTACAAGAAAGGAAAACATAATATTGTGGCAAATGAACTTTCAAGGAAAGAAGAAGAAACAGAGGGTTCACTATGTGTTATTTTTATTTCACAATCTTATTGGGTGGACAAAGAAAGGAGAGAATGGAAGCAATATCGAGGGGTATGCAATATCATTCAACAACTACAAGAGGACACCAATGCATTAGATAAATTTGTATGGAAGAATTATTTTCTATGGTATCATGATTGTCTATATTTATGTAATAATTCCCAACTCAAACAGAAGGTCCTTCTAGAATTGCACACTTCTCCTATAGGAGGACATTTAGGGTTCTTGAAAACTTACCACAGGGTCAAAAACGATATTTTTTGGGAAGCTCTTAAAATTGATGTTCATAATTTTGTGTCTGAATGCATGGTATTTCAACAGAGTAAGAGAGAGAAAATCAAGATTCCAAGTCTCTTACAACCATTATCTATAGTAAGCAAACATTGGGAAGAAGTTTCAATGGATTTTATTATAGGTTTACCCAAATCTAAAGGAAATGATATCATCATGGTAGTAGTGGATTGGCTAGAAAATCATGCTCATTTTTTCTCTCTTTCTCTTCCTTTTAGAACAAATACAATAGCCATAGAATTCATTTAAATAGTTCAAAAGATACATGGAGTCCCCAAGATTATTGTAAGTGATAGAGATTCAATTTTCATTGGAAATTTTTGGATTGAATTATCTTCTTTTTTGGGTATTGAATTGGCTCGTAGCTCATCTTACCATCCTCAATCTGATGGGAAAATTGAGATTATGAATAAATGTATAGAAGGATATCATTGTTTCTTTGCATTTGATAAACAAACAAAATGGGTCAAGTGGTTGCCCTTGGTAGAATGGTGGTACAACACATCCTCCCATACTTCATCAAAAATGTCCCCATTTTTGGCACTTTATGGATATCATCCTCCATTCATAACATCAGCTTCAAAGGGACTATAAAGGTTCAAGTAGTGGAGGAACACATAGACAACAAAAAATATCTTCTCAAACTATTGAAGGACAACTTGAGTAAATGGCACAAAATAGGATGAAACAAAAAGCAGATCAACATTGCAGTTAAATGGAAATTGAAGTGGGGGATTGGGTATTTTTTATGCTACAACCATATAAATAGATGTCCCTCAAGAAGAAGAAAAAGGACAATAAATTAGCACCCAAATATTATGGCCCCTATAAGGTGTTGCATAGGATTAAGAGTATGGATTACAAATTGGAGTTGCCTCCATCTTCATGTGTACATAAAGTCTTCCATGTTTCTTGCTTAAAGAAGGTAATCAATGACAAGATCCCAGTCCAAAATATATTACCAGAGATTAATGAAAAATGGAAAATCATACTAGAAACATAAACAATCCTTGAAACAAGGATTAAGCGGCTACGAAATCAAGCAATTACTGAGTACCTCATAAAAAGGAATAACCTACCAGTGGAAGTGGCAACATGGGAAGATGAGTTATTCATGCATAAACACCCTCAATTAGTCAAGTGTTGAGGAAAACACTTGTTTGAAGGGGAGGGGCATGTTAATCCCTAGATAATGCCCCATGTTAAGTATAAAACCCCTTATTAAGCCCTAGATATTGAATTAGTATAGTTTTATTGTTATATTTGTATGTAGGATAGAACCCTTCATTGTACCCTTTCATTATAATTCTACCCTTTGTATCCTAAATATATACCAAGGATACCTAGTCTTAGGATCATCTCATCTCATAGTGTACATTGAATATATTATAAAAGGAGGTTTCCCCATCGAAGTGGACTATTATACATTGATTTCTTATCAGTCTCAAGGTGTTGTTTTGTAACATGAAGGGTTTTGAAATGGAAAACATGGGATATTTTTACTACTACTTGGGTATTTAAGTAACTCAAATCGAAAGCATGTATTCATCTCCCAAAAAATGTACATTGGAGAACTGTTGAAAAAAATTGGCATGGATAATTGTAATTCTCTCTCTACTCTAATGGAACAAAATATGAAGCTAACATCAAAAGAAGGGAATGAATGTTAGGATGCAACTAAATATATATAGCTTGTAGGGAATCTTATCTACCTTACTACTACTACTATACCAAATATTTTATTTGCAGTTGTGATTCTTTCTAATTTCATGAAAAAAACTTATGAAGGACATTGGTGTGATGCAAAGAGAGTTCTAAGGTACTTGAAATAAACTCAATACTTTGGGCTCAAATACTATAATGTGGAAGACTTCAAACTAGTTGGACATACAGATTCATACTTTGATGGGGATAAGGAGAATGGAGTGTCTAATTCAAGATACCTCATAAGTCTTGGATCAGAAGCTATATCTTGAAGATCATGCAAATAGTTTGTTTTGTCACATTCCATTACAGAGGAAGAATATGTGGTTATTACAGAAGCAACAAAAGATATTGTGTGGCTCAAGAATATATTAGATGATTTGCAGGAGAACCAAGTAAATGATACTCCACTTTTGATTGAAAACACTTCCACAAAAAAATTGGCCAAGAATCCTAGATTCCTGATCAAACCAAGCAAATCAGCACAAAGTACCATTTGATTCAACATCATGTAGAGGCAAATACCATTCAGCTGATACATTGTTTCACAAGTGTGAAAATTGCAGATATCTTAACCAAAGTTCTTAGAAGAGAAAAGCTTGAAAGTTTAGAAATATGCTTGGACTTACAAATGCCCCTTTAAATGGAGGGAATGCCAGTTACCTAATCCTTAGGATTATGATACTATAAATATTATTGTAAATATTTAATCTAGGATAAAATTAAGAGTCATAGGTGAAATAGGAACAATCATTTGACCTTTGGGAAGATGAAACCAAAAATCATTGATTTGTATATATATATTTCACTCACTTTAATACAAAATTTATTATGTATGGATTTATTCATCTCTAGCCCATCACAATCCATCCTCCTTCCTACCATGTGTCCCTAACACCCAATATGACAAAGGTTGTGATGGTATTTAATTATGCAAGCACAAGCTAATAAACATGGAAAATGAGAGCTTTCTATCATTGCTTCATTCAAGGCTCAAAAGAGGTTCAAATAGAAATTTAGTTTATAGGTTAAAGTTAGGATCCTACCCTAAAATACCTACTTTAGGATACTTAGGAGTTAGCTAATTATTTTAGGAAATGATCCTCTTTGAATAATTCCCATTGGATAGTAGTGGATACATATTCAATGTAAATGGGTCCACTTTATAAGGCCTACAAGGTAGTTGGTAACCATTATTGGCGAACCACAAGTAGTTAGGGTTTTTTCTATGGAAAAGTTATTTAAAGAGATAGGAGACTATGGATGTTTGTCTTGTGTTGTGTATTTGGAGATCTTCTTAGTCGAAGGTCACCTCGCCTTAAGAGGAAAATGAACATTGTATTATTCTTTTCATTATCGATATACAAGGGTATTTTACAAATTATATCTTATTGTCACTTTTTTATGGTTAATATGAAATTTTATTCTCTATACACTTGTTTGTGTTCCAATTTTCAAGGGTTAATTAGTAACACCACAATTGGTATCAGAGCTCTTTCCTAAGACAACATGCATCTGAATTCTAGTATATTCTTTTTGTAGGCTAGAAACATGTTTTAATGTCTTTAAATAACACAATTATATGTAATTCAATGGTTAAAACTACAGTCGAGGAAGAATACACATAGGAAATACAAGTGGAACCATATTGTTGGAAACCCTTGTAATACCTATTGGTACCCCTCTGAGTAGTATCACATCAAATGCCAAATGTATATGGAATCTCACTTTTATATACCTCCATGTATATTGAAATTACCCTAGGTATACTTGAACCAACCCTAGATTAACCAATCGCTTGTTTTTATAGCACATAGAGAGAAAGACTCAGGGAGATCACTCTATAGTACCCAAGTAGTCAACCATATCTCTAAATATGCTCATTTTTGTGCCTTACAACATCAATTTACTCCCACCTTAGTTTCCCAAGTCTTTGTTGATCACATTTTTAAGTTACACAGAATGCACACTTCCATTGTATTAGAATGAGACCTTACCTTCACTAGAAAATTTTAGCAAGAACTATTTAAATTATAGGGTGCCCAGCTAAAAAAGAGCAGTGAATATCAACCCCAAATAGATGGTCAAACTAAAATGGTCAACAGGTGCTTAAAAACCTATTTTAGATGATTCACCTATGAAAAACCTCACCAATGAACACAATGGATTCCCATTGTAGAGTGGTGATACAATACCTCTTATCATGGAACTACGAAAATGACCTCATATGAAGTTGTTTATGACCAAAAACCATTGTCAATCACTTCATATTTACTACGTTCTTCCAAGGTTCAAGTAGTATATCACACACTCCTCACTAGAGAAGCCATTCTTCACATACTAAAGGATACTTTGGTTATGGCTCAAAACATAATGAAGCAACAAGCAGATGAACATCACTAAGAATGTTCTTTTGCAGCAAGGGATCATGTGTTTATTCAACTTCAACCCTATAAACAAATATCACTCAAAGAAAAAACACCTTAGAAATTAGCACCCAAGTTCTATGGACCTATTGACAATTCCAAATGCATTTCAAGCATGTAAGGGAGAATGTTTGAGGGTAGGTCCCAATTAGACCTACTCTCATTTGGTGTAGCATTTCCGACCAATATGTGGGTCTGGTTTCCACTAAAAATTAAAAGAAGAAAAAGGGGAAAGACGATGAACTGTCCCCCAAAGAATTCTAATTAACTCTAAATCTAATCTAAAACAAAAGAAAACTAATCTAATCTAACTATATCTAATATATCTTATGTAAGAACACATCTAATAGATGAATACAGTATAAGATGATATCATCGGTTGTAGAAATAGCTCATTATAAACAAAAATATATGAAAACAATAATGCAACAGATATAAACGTAAATAGTTATAAATTACACATGCAACACCATTCATGTATCCATTAGAAATCTTAAATGCATAATCATCTTAAATAGCATGTACATAAATAGTTCATATAACAAATTATTCAAGAAACTCATGAAACAACCGCATATGAAGAATAGTCCCATATACAGTCGCAAAACATTCATGATCCTGAAATGTCTTTTACTCTTTATTGAAACAAAGATAAGAGTACCATTTGAAGCTAGAATGGGTGAAATTACCTCTCTTCATACAATGAATTCTCTTTTATAAAATAAGAGAGAATCTTCATTTCCTATAACTAATCATTTATTTCGGTTACAACTTTTCATTTCATCTCCCTTCGTTTTGCTATCTTACAATTCGATTTTTTCTTACATGTTTATTAATAAATATATTTCACTACAAACATAAGTTAAGAAGACTTTTAAATTTGTCATATTCATGTTGTATGAATTCCACGAGTCACCATTATTGGAAATATATTCAATTTCGCCCAACTACATTCACTTCTATTCTTCAATTTTTCTAAGCGTTTAGTGATCAATCTGGTAAAAAGGACTTTACTAAAATATTCTTCATTGTTCCATATTTCCAATGAGCTATCTCACACTTGATTTAACCACCCAAAACTTGAGATATGCATTTTGGAACAATTCACGATCCATCTCCAATTAAATCCATGCCTCATTTTCTCCTGAATTTTATGGGAATTTTTGTTGTTGATATGGTTCAAATTAGTCTTATAATCTGTTCTTATTTCCATTATCTTTACAAAAAGTCCTCTCTTTCTTCATTTGGCTTCTTGGATAATGCGTTATGGCTCCATGAAGTGTTCGTGCTCTTTTCGTCAATGGGTGAGCAAAAAGTGAGCACTTACATGCCTAGTTGGGCTCTTCTAGTCATGACAGCTGTAATGCAAAAGGTTAGAAAGAAAACAATAAATGTATGAACAAGAATTAAACAAGAACTAAATAACAACATGAGCATGAAAATAAAAATTAAAAACAAGTGACAATGGAACAAGTTCACCAATAGATAGGCTGATCTGATTAGTGAAATCCAGAGGTACACAAAGGGGAAGGGGGACTTGGGTCCCTT
>JASDQU010946922.1:16379-33149 GCA_032191745.1 Picea mariana
CTTGTTGACCTCCAGTCGAAGTTTCGACCAATAGAAATGTTTTTGTAGCATTGCCACTGTATTTTCGACGCCGAAGTGTCCTGCCACCCGACTGTAGTGGGCTTCCTAGATCAGCTTCACTCGCTCACTTGATAGAACACATATATGGTCCATACGACACAACAACCCATCCTGAAGATGAAAATTATCAACAACTTCCTTTGAACCCAATATTTGGTAGGTGGTGGTGAAGTTTGGGTCTGTTTGATAGAGTTGGGGCCATCCAGAGGTCTCATGGCCATAGGAATCTAGCACTGTGCTAAGTGCCATGATTGGTGGTCTGCTGAGGCAATCGACGAAGAGGTTGGTGCTTCTTGTTTTATACTTGATGTTGAGGTGGAATTGATGCAAGTATGTGGACCACTTTTGATGGCAGTCATTCTGCAATTTTCCTTGTGTCTGCATGAACTGCAGTGGCTTATGATCAGTGTGGATGACTGTCTCCCTCCCAAGAATATAATGACTCCACTGGCAGGAGGCTTTCACAATGGAGTACATTTATTTTTCGTAAGTAGGGTACTTATGGACAACATCTTATATTGTCGCACAATGATAGGCCACAGCGTGGCCGTGCTACGTGAGAACAACACCCACAACATAGTATGAAGCATCGGTCTTAATCTCAAAGGGATGCTGCAGGTCTGGTAGTGAAAGTATTGGGGCTGAGCACAAGCGCTACTTCAAATCATCAAACGCTTGTTTTTGGGGCCGGCCCCATGGAAATTTCTCCTTACCACCACCCCTAGTTATTTGACTGAGGGTCCATGCAATATGGGAGAATCCCAACACAAACCTGTAGTAGAAATTGGCAAGGCCCAAGAAGCTCTGAAGCTTAGTGAGTGTGGTTGGGGCTGGCCAGTCACAGATGACTTGGATCTTGGCTGGATCGACATGTACGCCATGTTGATCAATGATGTAGCCTAGGCAATGGACCCTGTCCATGCCGAAGGAGCATTTTTCCAAGTTGGCATATAGCTTGTGCTGTCGCAGGGTGTGCAGAACCTACTGAATATGTTGCAAGTGTTTGGCCCAAGTCTTTCCTTAAATGAAAATGTCATCTAGATATACCACTAAGAAATTATTGTTGAATGGTCGCAGGATATCGTCCATCATCCTCAAGAAAGTGGCTAGAGAATTTGTCAGACCAAAGGGCATGACCAACCATTCAAAAAGTCATTCCTTTGACTTGAAGGCGGTCTTCCATACATCTGTCTGTTCTATTGGGACTTGGTGGTAGCCATACTTCAGATCAATCTTATTGAATTATTTGGCCCCCATGAGTTGATCAAGGAGGTTTTTGATTCGGGGAATTGGGTATCGATTTCTTATTGTGATTTTATTCAGAGCCCAATAATCAATGCAAAGTCACCAGGTTCCATCTTTCTTCTATACCAGTACGATTGGGCTCCCACAAGGTGATGAGCTGGGATAGATGTGCTCGTTGTGGAGAAATTCTTGGATCTGTCACTTGATATCCTCATTCTCTAACAGAGAGTGACAATAAGGGTCAGATCGATGGGGTGCTTGACCTGGCAGTGCAGAGGTACCTCGGTAGTTGAGGAGAAGATATCCGATTATTCTTCCATGACCTTATCTACTTGATTATGCTATGTGGAGAGGTCGGTCACAAAGACCCTAGATGTGGCTGTGATTTTTATCTCATTCTGAGAGTGAATCACGAAGAAGACAAACTTCCCCATCTGAGAGATGCCCTTCCTGCATTTCTTAGTAGAGATCAAGGAAATAGAACTAGGTGGGAAAACCTCGGGTATCCTGTACAATTTCCTATTCAAAGTAATAATAACAATATGAGGCTTAGACTCATATACAACATGATGTTTCCATAAATAAGGTTGTCCCAAAATAACATCACACAATACCTTGTCTTTGAAGGCCTTGATGCCATATGACAGTCGACACTATTGGCTGACGCAGAGATCGCTTCCTTGGTGGAGCCATCCAATGGTGTAGGGTTGTGGGTGTGGCATTGTTGGAAGGGCCAACTACTTGATGAACTCTGCTCATATGAGTTTCTTCTGGCTACCACTATCAATGATGAAGTGCAATGAGGTATTTTACCCACATCTGTGAATGGAAGAGGTGCTCTCCTTCTTCTGGCTCGTCTGGTTCACCATGCTGGAGCTTGGTGGTAGAAATGGTGGCACTGGGTTCTGTGTCAATGATATATCCTCTGCTTTGGTGTTATGACTCAGATTCAGAACCTTCATCTGATTCATAGGCTTTCACTTTGGCCACCATCTTCTACTTTGAGCGACACTTGACAGTGTTATGCCAAGAGCTCTTATGGAAGTCACACCACTTGCCGATATCTTTCTTTGTCTTTCTGGTGTCCTTATTTGCTTGTGGCTCGGACTGGTTGTACTGATAGTGTCCATCTTTGCTCTGTACATTGTTTTGTGGGTTGGGGCCACCCCTTCCTGGCTTTTGTTGTGAGCTGTTCCCCGACCCAAATTGTCGCGTGTTTTGCTTGAGCTTCTGCTCAATTTTGATGGCATATTGGTAGGCCGCGCCCAAGGATGAGATGTCCAGAAATTCCATTTTGGTCTGGATTATGTAGAGCACCATGATACTTGAGCATCAGATGTCACTCTGAATCTTTGATACCCAGCTTAGTGCACAAGGTATGGAAGATATTTGTGAAATATGGCACTTCTTGTCTCTTTCTTGCCGCAGTGTGGTCCATTTGGTATACAAGTTGTCATAACTTCCGACAGGGTAGTGTTGTTCCTTAATAGCATCCATGAAGGATTCCCAGGTGGATATGACTGTAAATAATGAGGGTTCCTCTATTTCCTTTTGCTCACAGAAAGTTTCCCACCAATCTTTGACATGGGGAATGACTTTGAGGGCAAAAGTAGTCTTTTCTCTATTCAAAAAGTTATGGACAAAAAAATACCCTTCTAGTAGATTCAACCAGTTGTCTACAACATCTGCGTGTATCTGACCTTCAAATATAGGAATATCAAAGTTTATTTGTACCTTGAAGGAGGCGATGCCTCCGCTCGAAGAAGATGCGTCGCCTGTTGGTAGTCGCCGAGGGATTTGCGCAAAATTATCCATCATCTCGTTCCTCTGTTGTGTGAGGGCTTCCTCAATCAATAGTTTGAAAGGATCTCCTGTCCCGTCATCTTTATTTTCTCCTTCCATGAGAGGTTGCTTGGGTGTGTGAGATATTTTGTCCTCAAGAGAAACAAGTTCGAGACCCAACTCTTTGTACTCCGACCTCGTTGGAGACATGCATTAAGATGACAAGGAGAAGACTGCTCTGATACCACTGATCTGGATTTTATGAGAAGAACAAAATGAGTATAGATTATTACTAGATTCTTAACACAAAATAACAGATATACAGTAAAACTGGTTTTCTATTCAATAAGGAAATAAGATGAAATTGTAAAATGCAGCGGAAAACAAGCTTGCTGGAATGGTGGTGGCTTATCTCTGAGAAGAGATGTGATGGCTACACTCATTCACAAGAAGATGATTTTAATGAGGCTCTCAATGCCTTTTTAAAATAAACATGAGTTTTAAAAACCCTAAACGTCCAAAAACCTAACCCTAGGAGATGAAGCGCCAAAAGTTATGTGGGGCCCATTTGGGTAAGTCAGTACATAAACTTCCTGGGGTGATAACGTTTGCATATGATCTCCGTATTAGGTGTATGATAGCCCATTGGAAATATCTATCCAAGGCCTACAAGATTTGCACAAAATTTCAATATAAACTCTTGCGACAACAAGATACCCCAAAAAACGTCGTTCAGGGCCTCAAAACAGCTCCGGAAGTTCAAGACCCAAAAAACTGCTAAAAATAGTAAATTATGAAAATTGCTAGAAAGCTGTTATGAGCTAGCTGGAAAAGGTGGGTGGCCATCGATATCCACCTAGATCAATCCTCCATCCTTAGGAAGCAATGGTCTCCATTGCGTTGAGTTCCCCCATCAGATGAGGAAATGTTTGTTGAATTTTTCCCTGGGTGAGGCACTTGCCTTGGTGCAGGAGCTGCCCTGCTTTGACGACTTGATAAAGATGGATCCTTTGCTGTCAAGTTCCCTTGATCTATGTGTCCACAATCTGATCANTCTGCAAGTGCAACCAAACTTTGTCGCCCACCTGAAACTTATGCGGAACCCGATGTTGATCATGGCGTTGCTTGTACTTGTCATTGGACTTCTGTAGGATATCCTGAACCTGTTGGCGGATGTGCTGGATGCTCTCAATGAATTGAGTGGCTTTGTCAGCCTCATTTGAGTCAGGAGAGGAGTCGATCGAGGTGACCGCAAGGGGAAGTGAAACATCTATGTGATCCAATGGCTGGAATCCCAACCCCACCTGAAAGGGGCTGTGGTTGGTTGAGCTATGCAGGGCTTGGTTGTAGCTATGTTGGACATAGTGAAGACTCTCATCCCATGTGCAAGGGTGCTTGGAATTATACATGCGCGGGATATGCACGATCATTTGATTTACGACCTCAGTTTGGCCATCTGCCATGGATTTGGTGAGCTTGGTGTCCAACAGTGACTACAGGCTCAACCAGAATGTGTTGAAAAATCAACTGTCCCAATCTAAGACAATGGTTTGTGGGATTCCAAAATGTACCCAGTCTCGTTCAAAGAAGAGCTTGGTAGTGGCTTCTGCTGTGATACTCTTCTTGCAAGCAACCATAATCACCATCTTAGAAAATCAATCAACAACCACAAAACATAGTCATTTCCCCGCTTGGTTAATGGGAGGCTCGACATGTAGTCCATTGAGATGGATTCCCATGGCCTGTCAGGAGTAGGAAGAGGGGTGTACAAGCCATATTTCTTAGTGGTTGGTTTGGCAATAGCATAGGTAGTGAAAAACCTGATATACTTGCTGACCTCATGTCAAAGTTTCGTCCAGTAGAAATGTTTTTGTAGCATCGCCACTTTTGTTTCAATGCTGAAGTGTCCTTCCACCCGACTGTAGTGGTATTCCTAGATCAGCTTCACTCACTCACTTTATGGAACACATATATGGCCCATACGAGCCAACAACACATCCTGAAGATGGAAATTATCAACAACTGCCTTTGCACCCAATATTTTGTAGGTGGTGGCGAAGTCTGGGTCTGTTTCATAGAGTTGGTGCCATCCAAAGGTCTCATGGTCACAGGAGTCTAGCACTGTGGTGAGTGCCACGCCTGGTGGTCTGCTGAGGCAATCAATGATGTGGTTGGTGCTTCCTATTTTATACTTGATGTTGAGGTGGAATTGCTGCGAGTATGTGGACCACTTTTGATGGCGGTCATTCTGCAATTTTCCTTGTGTCTGCATGAACTACAATGGCTTATGATCAGTGTGGATGACTGTCCCTCCCAAGAATGTAATTTCTCCACTGGCGATAGGATTTCACAGTGGAGTACATTTCTTTGTCGTAAGTAGGGTACTTACAGAAAACATATGATAGTGTCACACTATGATAGGCCATGGGGTGGCCGTTCTGCGTGAGAATGACACCGACAACATAGTCTGAATCATCCATATCAATCTCAAAGGGATGCTGTAGGTATGGTAGTGAAAGTACTGGGATTGAGCACAAGAGATGCTTCAATTCATCGAATGCATGTTGTTGGGGCCGGCCCCATGCAAGTTTCACCTTACCACCACCCCTGGTTATTTGGCTGAGGGCCCATGCAATATGGGATAATCCCAACACAAACCTGCGTTAGAAATTGGCAAGGCCCAAGAAGCTCCAAAGTTGAGTCAGTGTGGTTGGGGTTGGCTAGTCACAGATGACTTGGATCTTGGCTATATCCACATGTACGCCATGTTGATCAATGATGTATCCTAGGTAATGGACCTTGCCCATGTCGAAGGAGAATTTTTCCAAGTGGGTTTATAGCTTGTGCTGCCGCAGTTTGTGCAGAACCTGCTGAATATGCTGCAAGTGTTCGGCCCAAGTCATGCTGTAAATGAGAATGTCATCCAGATACACCACTACAAAAGTATTGGTGAATGGTCATAGGATATCCTCCATCATCCTCATGAAAGTGGCTGGAGCATTTGTCAGACCAAAAGGCATGACCATCCATTCAAAAAGGCATTCCTTTGACTTGAAGGCGGTCTTTCATACATCTGTCTATTCTATCGGGACCTGGTGGTAGCCAGACTTCAGATCAATCTTACTAAATTATTTGGCCCCCATGAGTTGATCAAGGAGGTCATTGATTCAGGGAATCATGTATCCGTTTCTGACTGTGATTTTATTCAGATCTTGATAATGAATGCAAAGTCGCCAGGTTCCATCTTTCTTCTGTACCCTCACGATTGGGCTCCCACAAGGTGATGAGTTGGGATGGATGTGCCCCTTGTGGATAAATTCTTGGATATGTCGCTTGATCTCCTCATTCTCTAACAAAGAGCAACGATAGGTGTCATATCGATGGGGTGCTTGACTTGGCAGTGCAAAGGTACCCTGGTAGGTGAGGAGAAGATATCCGAGTATTCTTCCACGACCTTATCTACTTGCTTCTACTATGTGGAGAGGTCAGTCGCAGAGACCCTAGATGTGGCTGTGATTTTTCTCTCATTCTGAGAGAGAATCACGAAGAAGAAAAACTTCCCTGTCTGAGAGATGACCTTATTGCATTGCTTAGCAGAGATCAAGGAAATAACAGTAGGTGGGACAGCCTCGGGTATCCTGTACAATGTTTTGTTCAAAGTAATAATAACACTACTAGGCCTAGACTCATATACAACATGACATTTCCATAAATAAGGTTGGCCCAAAATAACATCACAAACTTCGAGAGGAGAAACATCACATAATACCTCGTCTTTGAAGGGCTTGATGCCGTATGACAGCCGACAATGTTGGCTGACGCAGAGATCACTTCCTTGGTGGAGCCATCTAATGGTGTAGGGTTATGGGTGCGACGTTGTTGATAGGGCCAACCACTTGATGACCTCTGCTGATATGAGTTTCTTCTGGCTACCACTATCAATGATGAAGTGCAGCAGGGTGCCTTTTACCCACATATGTGAATGGAAGAGGCACTCTCCTTCTTCTGGCTCATCTGGTTCACCATGCTGGATCTTGGTGGTAGGAACAGTGGCACTAGGTTCCGCGTCAATGATCCATCTTCCGATTTCTAGTTCTGACTCAGATTCAAAACCTGCATTTGATTTAGAGGCTTTCACTTCAGCCACCAGTGTCTGCTTTGAGCGACAGTCGGCAGTGTTATGCCAAGGGCTCTTATGGAAGTCGCACCACTTCCCGGTATCTTTATTTGTCTTTTTAGTGTCCTTCTTTGCTTGCAGCTTGGATTGATTGTCCTGATAGTGTCCATATTTTCTCTATACTTTGTTTTGTGCATTGGGGCCACCCCTTCCTGGATTTTGTTGTGAGGGGTTCCCCGACCCAAATTTTCGCGTCTTTTGTTTGAGATTCTACTTGATTTTGATGGCATATCGATAGGCTGTGCCCAAGGATGAGATGTACAAAAGTTCCATTTTGGTATGGATGTATCGATGTAGAGCACCGTGATACTTGAGCACCATATTTCACTTTGAATCTTTGATACCTAGCTTGGTGCACAAGGTATGGAAGATATTTGTGAAATCTGGCACTGCTTAGTCTCTTTCTTGCCACACTGTGGTCCATTTGGTATACAAGTAATCATAACTTCTAATAGGGTAGTATTGTTCCTTAATATCATCCCTGAAGGATTCCCAGGTGGTCGTGACTGTAAATAATGAGGGTTCCTCTATTTCCTTTTGCTCACAGAAAGTTTCCCACCAATCTTTGACATGGAGAACGACTTTGAGGAGAGCAAAAGTAATATTTTCTCTATTCAAAAAGTTATGGACAGAAAAATACCCTTCTATTAGATTCAATCACTTGTCTACAACATCTATGTCTATCTAACCTTCAAATATAGGAATATCAAAGTTTATTTGTACCTTGAAGGGGGCGGTGCCTCCGCTCGAAGAATATGCATTGCCTGTTGGTAGTCGTTGAAGGATTTGCACGAAATTATCCATCATCTCGTTCCTCTGTTACGTGAGGGCTTCCTCAATCAACAGTTTAAAAGGATCTCCTATCTCATCATATTTCTTTTCTCCTTCCATGAGAGGTCGCTTGGGTGTGCAAGATCTTTTGTCCTCAAGAGAAACAAGTTCGAGACCCAACTCTTTGTACTCTGACCTCGTTGGGGACATGCATTAAGACAACAAGGAACAAACTGCTATGATACCACTGATCCCGATTTTATGAGAAAAATGAAATGACTACAGATTATTACTACATTCTTAACACAAAATAACAGAGGTACAGTAAAAATGGTTTTCTATTCAATAAGGAAATAAGCTGAAGCTATAAAATGTAGCGAAAAACAAGCTTGCTGGAATGGTGGCGGCTTATCTGTAAGAAGAGATGTGAAGGCTGCGCTCATTCTCAAGAAGATGATTACAATGAGGCTCTCAAGTCCTTTTTACAATAAACAAGAGTTTCAAAAACCCTAAACATCCAAAAACCTAACCCTAGGAGATAAAGTGCCAAAAGTCATGTGGGCCCCATTTGGGTAAGTCAGTACATCAACTTCCTGGGGTCATAACTTTTGCATATGATCTCCGTTTTAGGCGTATGATAGCCCATTGGAAAGATCTATCCAAGGAATACAACAATTGTACAAAATTTCAAGATGAAATTTTGCAATGCCAACATACTGCAAAAAACGTTGTTTAGGGCCTCAAAATAGCTCTGGAAGTTTAGGACCTGAAAAACTGCTAAAAATAGTAAATTACGAAAATTGCTAGAAATATGTGAGCTAGCTAGAAAAGGTGGGTAGCCACCGATATCCACCTGGATCACAAACCCTTCATGATTTACCTCCAAATTACTATGAGTACCTACCTGTGTTCGACAGAGAATCGGGTATCATCTAGGCTGAAAAGCACATTCAAGGGTTTGAGCATTTTATATATTTATTCGGGACTGACCATGATGATGTGTGTATGAGAGTTTTCTCTCAATCCTTTAAAGGAGACACCAAACATTGGTTCAAACATTTGCATCCAGAAACCATCAGCTCATGGGTAGAATTGAAGTAGTTATTCTTAAAGTTCTGGGGAAAAGATAAATCCTTATATGAACAACTCAATGAGTTTTATGCCTTGAAAAATCACAACAATGAAGCCATTTATGTGTTTAGTATAAAATTCTCTAGAATCTATTATAATTTGTCTGAAGAAATTCAACCCTCTAAAGCTGTTGCCATGCTCCATTATGCATCTACTCTTCATCCAATTTTTTCTTTCCTCCTGATGGAAAGAAGACTTGAATCCTTACAACAAATGTTTAGGGATGTTCAGGATATTCAACACAACATCCAAGCATGTAATCTGATCTAGAATGAGGAGTTGAATGCTCAAGAACATAAAATCAAATGTGAACATGAAATAGTTGGTTAGAATTTTGAGCACAGAATTGACGATATCAGAGGCTCTTGCAAAGCTTCCAATGGAAATAATTTTGCAAAGAACTGTAATTTTATGTATTTATTCGTAGACAGTCAAGACGATGAGTTTGCAAATTAGTCTGTTGAAAAGCATGTTGATGTCCCAGAGTTGTTCTTTCTATATGATATTGCATATGCTACTGATTTACCTAGATATGATGAATACAATGATGATTGTGATGATGAATCCTTAAAGCAACCAACTACATGTCCCCTATCAGAATTTTTCTTTTAGCGGTGTAATGAAATGACTCAACCTACATATCACAATTACAAAGAAGAAAGTGTTGAATTAGTTGAAAGAAATTCTTTACCTTTATGCTTTTCTTCATTCAGGTTGTTGAAAGAAAATCCTAAGATCATCATTGAGGAGAGTAAATCTGTGTTTATGAAAAACCATGCCAAACTTATGAAGCAGAAGGACAAGGTATCACAACACTCTTTTCATATGCCTAAAAATCCTATCACTTGTGCTGAAATACAACCATTTGTTGGGGTTAAAATCGAAGATGGTTTCAAATCGGGTAAGACAACCCTACCATTATGTTTTGCTTCCTTTGAATTATTGAAGGGAAATATTTGTAGTATCTCAGGTCAAGAATCCTCCAATCTTGAGCAGAGTGGTGATGATAATATTATGAACGATCACATAAAGGGTCATGTTAGCTCAAATTTGCATTTTATGTTCAACTATCAGCCTGAAAAGGAAGAAGAAGTTGCTCCATAAAGTATTGTTGAAGGTCATTTTCTCTCTCCTGAAATCAATATAAGTTCTCAACATGAAAAGGTGTTTCAAATTATTTTATCTTCCCTTGAGAATGATGTCATGGTTCAATTTTTAAACAACATAGACATGGTTGAAGATTCTGAAACTGCATCTATGGAAGTCTCCAACAATTAAAAAACAAATGACATAGATTTTCGGGAAAGAAACGAAGCAGTATATGCCACGTTTCCATTAGAAATACAAAAATATAGTAAAAGGGTAGTGGTTTTATATGAGTCATTTGAAAATCAGGGTTTTGAAAATTCATCTATGGGAATTATAGACTGTGAAATAATGCGCGTTGTCAGCTTTTCACATTTTCTAGAAGATAATGAGCAAGAACTTATTTCAATTAATTCGTTTGAAGGTCAAAATGGTGGTCCTCAAACAAATTCCTAGAAATTCAATGAAACCAAAGCAGAGTTGTTTGATGAACAGGAGGATAGCCTTGATGCATATTATATGGCTGTCATATTTGAAGATGTGCAAGAATATATGAATATTCTTGTTGATATGCATGGACAAGCAGACAAACCTATCATTGTCATTTCATTCAAAAATGTTCTTAGAACATAAGAAATAGGGAAAAAACAACTAACACTGATAAAAGATGCTTGCCTTTCAGTTTTTGCTCACCAAGGAGAAATGATTTTTCATGGTTTTCAAGATCTGGTGGCCATCCTATTACAGTCTTCAATGAAGGATGAATTTGTTTCATTCATAAGCTCATATTTTGGATTCGATTTATTTTTTCAGCTGCCATCTTTTACATTTTTCTACCATCTTAAGAAAAATGTGAACAAAGGAAAATCAGGAAGCCAATTGCTTGATTGGCTGCATTGGCACTTTAGCATCACTTGATTGAGTGGTCATCCCAACAGTTTTAGGGTAGGTAGGGATGTGAAAATAATCTTGTCGGTCAAGCATTTTCCAGTTTGAGTTTTTTAGCACTAAATATAGTCAGTTTTCAATAATGTACTTAGGCATCCTGCATGCAGTTGGAATCCGTGCATAGAGCTTGGTAGGAGTAGGGTACATACGTGTTTTGGGGAAAACCCAATGGATTAGGCACTGGGTCTATGAGTTCTTTTCTACCTTGCTGGGAGGATAGCATACCTAGTTGGAGCCAATGTTATCACCTTAACAATTTTTATATCGGGACCTAAATTTTCTGAGGTTCAGCGAGACACTATACCACAATAGAAGTGTGATACTTTAGGGCGCTTTGCTATATCCTGCGACATATGAACGAATATAGCGGAGGCAGGAATGGAGTATCTTGGCAAACCATAGATCTTGAAGAATCTCAGATCCATGGTCGAGGCCCACATCAAACCAACAAATAGCACAAAACTTAACATCACAAAGGCAGACCGGGGAAAACCACTCTGGTTTTGATGGGGAATCCGTGGCGCTCTTACACACACATCGAGGGAGACAACAGATTGCCCAAAACCACTGACAGAAATNTCAGATCCATGGTCGAGGCCCACATCAAACCAACAAATAGCACAAAACTTAACATCACAAAGGCAGACCGGGGAAAACCACTCTGGTTTTGATGGGGAATCCGTGGCGCTCTTACACACACATCGAGGGAGACAACAGATTGCCCAAAACCACTTTTCATATGGCCCCGATGTCACATGGTTCAAAATGTCGTTTCAATAACTCACGGGAAGAATGGTGGCTGGTCAGATCACCTCACATCACCAATCCGGGTACTTCCCCAGATGACGTACCAAAAGGACGTTGTCACATAAATAACTTGAGGCTCATCATTCGAAGTGGATTGATGAAGTGTGGAACACCAGCATACTGTGACAGTAATTCATGATCAAAGTACAAAAAACCATCAAATCTTAGATATGAGATCATTTTATCCTATTTTGGGAAATTTCCATCTTATGCGTAAGAAAAACAAGCTCGACCTGTGTTCCTGAAATTCTGTAAATTCAAAGGGTGGCCACATCAAGGTCTCTACAAAGTCTGAAAGGTATGAATAATACCCATCAAATGGTGTCTGGCATGACTGGGTTCTCAACTAATGTACCAAGTAAGTCAATAAGTAAGGATGAAAGATGGGTCTTGCAAATACTGACGACTAAATTTCATATCGAACCTGAAACTAAGACAGAGTCAGGAGTCAAATTAAATCCTGTTATAAGGGATATCATCATAAATGAACATGAAAACAACACCTACCACCCAACTGCAAAGAAGAAGAGGAGAAAAAGGTGGAGGACAAAGGCCAAAACTGAGATGATAGAAAGCATCGGGGAAAATCCCTATTGTTGGAGTACCCTGGAGGAGGAAATCGCCAAGATGAGGTGAATCCTCAAGTAAAAGTTTGGTGTATTTCATAAATTTTTGGACAGATGTCGGCTTAAGAAAAGGGATTCCTGATATGACAGACCATTTACTAATGGTCCCTTTAAATAATACAACTATTATTCCTTTTTGTAACTTGTATCTGTTTTTAGAATTATTCCATGTGGTGGGATCAACTTGTGGAGGTGCAACACATTAAAGAGAAAAAATTTACTTGGAGGGAATTCAAGAAGTATTTTGAAAAGAAATATTTGAGTAAGATATTCTATGATAAGAAAATGAAAGAGTTCTTTGAACTAAAGCTTAAGAGTATGACCATAGATGAATATGAAAGAAAGTTTTTAGAACTACTAGAGTATGTTTCTTTCTTCAAGGATGAGATAGTTAAGATTCAGAGGTATTTGAGTGGATTTCCATCATTCATCAATGAGAAAATACAATATGATGATCCAAAAACATTGGAGGAGACCATAAGGTGATCTAAATTCCTATATGATCAACAGAAATCAAGGACATCTTTCCAAAAATCTCAGGAAGACAAAACAAAATTCAAGATGGATCAGAGGAAGAAGGGAACTAAGCCACCATTCTTCAGAAATAATCCTCAGGGACAACCAACTTCCAGAGAACCCCAAATTATGGAGACAGGGGGTCAAAGGCCAAAGAAACCACCTATTAAATGTTGGGGTTGTAAAGGAGATCGTATGTTTAGATATTGTCCTCATAGAGGTGAAAAAGTGAGGACTGTTCAGAATGTACAACAAGTTGAAACATTGGAAGACATGGGAAAAAGTGTACCAAGGATCTATGTAGCCCTAGAAAACAAGAAAGAAGAGTATCAATCATATATGATTGAAGTGGAAGGTATGATCAACAACCAAAACATTGTTATTTTAATTGATTTAGGTTCTAGTCATAGTTATATAAATCCTAAGATGGTGGAAAGTTTGCATTTTCCAAGAAGCAAGCATGGAAAATATTGGTTGGTGTACCGGAGCCAAAAGAAAAGTTAAAGAGATGGTTAATTCATGTCTTATGTACATGAATGGACTGAACACCAGGGCATATTTGAACATCTTGCCTTTAGGTTCCTATGACTGTCTAATTGGGATGGATTGGTTGGAACAACAGCATGCTATCCTAAATTTTCATAACAAGGAATTTACTTTCTTGGATGAGGAAGGGAACCTAAGGACAGTGCAGGGAATTCCTAGGGTAGTAACCATCAGAGAAATTTCAGCATTGCAACTGAAGAAATGTTATAGAAAAGTGTGTCAAATATTTGCAGCTCATATGGAAGAGACACCTAAAGATAATGTGTCAAATATTGGACATTATGTAGTCCTAAAAGAGTTTGAATATGTGTTTATGGTAATACCAAGATTACCCCCTAAAAGAGACATTGATTTCTCCATAAATTTGATGCCTGGAGTAGCTCCAATATCCAAGAATCCATACATGATGAGTGCACTAGAACTGAAGGAGTTGAAAATGCAACTTGAAGAGATCGTGAAGAAGGGGTATATACACCCAAGTGTGTCACCTTGGGGTGCCCTAGTTTTGTTTGTGAAGAAAAAGGATGGAACATTGAGACTATGCATTGAATTTAGGCAGTTGAACAAGGTAACTATGAAGAATATGTATCCTTTTCCAAGGATTGATGACCTCTTTGATCATTTGAAATATGAAAAAATATTCTCCAAGATTGATATCAGGTTAGGTTATCATCAAGTAATAATTAAAGAAGAATATGTCAACAAGACTGCTTTCAGAACAAGGTGTGGTCATTATGAGTTCATAGTGGTGCCATTTGGGTTATCAAATGTACCAATTGTCTTCATGTGTTGAATGACTGGTATTTTCATAGAATAGTTAGATAAGTTTGTCATTGTATTTCTAGATGACATTCTTATATATTCTAAGTCAAAGGAAGAGCATGAACAACACTTGAGGATGGTATTACAAGTATTAAGGGAGCATCAGTTGTATGAAAAATTGAGCAAGTGCTCATTTTATCAGAAGAAAATTCATTATTTGGTACATATAATTTTAGAGGAAGGGATAACATTGGATCCTGAGAAGATATAAGCCATTAGAGGATGGTTGTTGGCACAGGGGCAGACTCGGGGTTCAACTCTAACAACTCACCAACAAGACCTAACTACTGGCCCTTTCGGAAACACCTGCAAAGTAGATGCAGTCTCACCCAAAGTAACAATAGGGGGTTCCAAGACATAGGTGTCTGCAACCAGAAGGGATCAAAAGTGGATCTAGAACAATAACACACATCAACTAGATATTGTCTACCAACTTAAACCTAATTCACACAATCATATCTTAGATCTAGCTCAACAATGCAATAACAGACTAACAGAAGCAAAGAACACAACATCAACCATAGAAGACAACAAGATATACGTGGTTCACCCTCTCCCTAGGGATGCGTCCACAAAACTGCGTTTCTTGATATATTATGTGAAAACATACAGTTCTATCTACACACTTATATTACAGATCTCTCTCTCTTTCTCTCTTCTATATCCCTCCCTATGCACCTAGCTGCAGGATTGAAATTCACACCTAGCTGAAGATCTTACAATACAAGAATGCTCTCACACACAACACTTCTCTCTCGCACAATAATAATCACTCTATATCACAAAACAACTCTAGCCAACCCTCCCTGTTCCTTTAGACCTTCATTTATACATTACAATGACTCTCAAACAACTTTAGGCTGAACCCTAGGTGTCAAAACCCTAAATACCAAAACCCTAGGAGTCTAAAACCCTAGGTCAACTTGACCCTCTTTTTTAGGGCTTCGCTACCCTATCTTTCCTTCTTTCCCACGAGGTGCTCCAAAGCATCTGTTGTTGGATTTTTCTGTTTACTGAGTTGTCCATGATCCATCTTCCTTGCTTATCTGTCTTCCTCAATCTTCTCATTCAACTACTTTATTTCTCTTACTTCGCTCCTTATTTTCTGCTTCTTTGACCACTTTGACCCATTCTCAGTTAATGTGCCTTCCACGCAGTTCAAACTTAGTCTTTTATCTTTGATTTCTTCCTTAATCCATAATCAAGGGACAACAGGCCCCCAACACTCACCTGTGACTCGTCCTGAGTCACTGGAAGACTGGACCTTTCTATGCCACTTCAACTTACTTTCTGCTCTTTTCGTTCCCACTGTGTGCAAACTATCTTTTCTATGCCTGGTACCCATTTTAAACTACACCTAGTACCTAGACCCTTCTGCTTGTCATAGTACAATTTCAACTATCTCCTATTCACTAAACCTTCCTTCCATTCTTCGTTCAAAGTCTTCAGCTGTGCAGCTCCTCCTTCTGCAACATAGGCAACCTCATATGGCCCAAGACAATGTGTCCTAAACTTCCCTGGATGCTTCATGAACTTTTTGTCATATACCAATACCAGATCTCCTTGCTTGAATGATTTCATCTTGATGTGTCTATCATGGTAGGCCTTTTATTGTTCCTTCTATACCTGCTAATGAAATCCCATAATAAATCTATCTTCCTCTAGTTCCACCAACTGCGTGAGCCTGTTTTGAACAATGCCAATGTCATCCATATATGTGAATGCTGCAATTATTAATCTAGGAACCAAATATTCCATAGGTACTACCGCTTATAACCCATAAACTAACTTAAATGGAGTCAACATTGTCAGCTTCTTGCAAGTGGTTCTGTAAGCCCACAACATTGTTGGTACTCTCAAATCCCAATCATCTCTATTCACACTGCAAATCTTCGTCAATGTGATCTCCAAGATCTTATTGAAAGCTTCGACTATCCCATTCGCCTGTGGATGGTATGGATTTCTCTTCTGATGCCGAACTTCAAATTCTTGAGTCAAGGCCTTAATAGTCTTATTAATAAAATGTGTTCCTTGATCACTCATAAGGATCTTCGGGCATCCAAATCTAGTTATGATATCATCAAGTATGAACCACGTAGTTGTAGTTTCACTATAGTCCTTAACTACTCTTGCTTCTACCCATCTTTTCAAATACTCTGTTGCAATGATGATGTATCGAGCTCCTGTGTGCTTTCCTAGTGGGTTGATAGGTCCCACAAAATAAATTTCCCATTTCTCAAATGCATGTAAGGT
>JASDQU010946924.1:1370-13392 GCA_032191745.1 Picea mariana
ATCCAATAAAGGTACACTTCTTGGATTTTGCCTCAAGCTTTGTTCTATTTTCTTTATCAATATGGACAAATGCTTCACAACCGAAAGTTTTCAAAAAAGAATAGTTTACCTTTTTTCCTGTCCATTCCTCCTCTGGAATTCTACCATCCAAAGAGCTTGAAGGTCCTCTGTTTATGATCTAGATTTATGTAGGAACACAATGAAATACATAAATACACATAAACGCAGAGATGCAATAGAAATAAGACTTCATTTCATTAATAACAAATGACTAAAAATGCTTACAAACATAATGGAAATAAACTAACTGGGGCGCTGGTACCTTATCTCTGAGAAGAGATGTGGTGGCTACTGGCCTCTGAACTGCCTGTTACAATGAGGCTCGAAGGCCTATATATTATTGAGAAACAATGGAAAACCCTAAACATCCAAAAAATTAACCCTAGGAGATGAAACACCAGAATATGGGCCCTGTTGGGGTAAATTGGTACATCAATTTCCTGGGGTCGTAACTTTGGCATACTATCTCCGTTTGACGCACATGATACATCGTTAGAAAGATCTATCCGAGGAATACACTGTTGACAATGAATATCAAGTCCGTAATGGGCTCATATTCGTTGGAGCATTCATGCCCAAAAAGCATCGTTTAGGACCTCAAAACAGCTCCAGAAGTTCAGGACCCGAAGAACTGCTAAAAATATTAAATTGTGCTACAATTAAGGAAAATAAAAAACTGAAAGAAACGATGGTGTGGGTCCAAGTGGAATAGGCGGGTGGCCACCAATATCCACCTAGATCAGTCCTCCCCCCTTAGGAAGCAATGGTCCCCATTGCGTTGAGTTCCTCCATGAGATGAGGAAACTTCTGTTGAACTTGGTCCCTAGTGAGCCACTTGCCCTGGTGAAGGAGTTGGCCTGCTTTGACAACTCGATATAGTTGGATCCTCAGTTGGTGGGTGTTCTTGATTTGTGTGTTCATAATTTGATCAGTTGTGTCTTTTCCATGCAATCTGGGTTCAACTCTGTTGGTGTGAGTTGTTCTGCCATGTCAGATGTGTCTAGTAGAGGTGGAAAGTAGGGCTGAAGGTGGTCCACATTGAACATTGGGTGCAGATCAAGGAATGGTGGAATACCGAGCTCAAAGGCATTGTCCCCTACAACCTTGTTGATGGTGTCTGGCCCATATCGGAGCGAGCGAATCTTGTGGTAGGGTCCAACGAGGCGCTCCTTTTGCAAATGTAGCCACACTTTGTCACCCACCTGGAAGTTGTGTGGCACCCGATGTTGATCATGTCGTTCCTTGTACTTAGCATTGGCTCTGTCCAAGATGTCATGAACTTGTTGGCGGATGTGATGAATGCGCTCAATGAAGTTGTTTGCCTTGTCAACCTCAGATTGGACATGGGATAAATCTTTCCGAGTAGCCGCAAATGGCATGGCTACGTCAATGGGACATAATGGCTGGAATTCCAAGCCCACTTGAAAGGGGAAGTGGTTGGTTGAGCTATGGAGAGCCCGATTGTAGCTATGTTGTACATAGGGGAGGCTCTCATCCCATGTGCGTGGATGATTTGAGTTGTACATGTGCAGAATGTGTACAATCATCCGATTTATGACCTCTATTTGGCCATTAGTTTGTGGACTTGGTGAGCTTGGTGTCTAGCATCGACCAAAGGCTGGACCAAAATGTACTGAGGAACCTACTATCCCGATCTGAGATGATAGAATGTGGGATCCCAAAGTGTACCCCCACTCATTCAAAGAAGAGTTTAGCAGTGGCTCCTGCTGTGATATTCTTCTTGCAGGCCACCATAATGGACATCTTCGAGAATTGGTCGACGACCACAAAAAAACAGTCATTGCCATGCTTAGTAGAAGGAAGGCCCGACATGTAATCCATAGAGATGGATTCCCAAGGTCGAATGGGGGTAGGAAGCAGAGTATAGAGGCCTTGCTTCTTGATGGTCAGTTTGGCAATGGCGCAAGCAGTGCAGGACTTGATGTACTTACCGACATCCTGTCGAAGGTTCGACCAATAGAAATACTTTTGTAGTACTGCCATGGTTTTCTCGACCCCGAAATGCCCAGCGACCCGACTGTAGTGTGCCTCCCAAATCATCTTGGCACGCTCGCTTTAAGGAACACAAAGATGTCCCAAGTGACAAAGCAAGGCATCCTGAAGGTGAAAATTGGGAACTTGCTTACCCTCCAATAGTGTATTGTATGTGTGATCAAATTTTGGCTCACTTGTGTAGAGAAGCGGCCAATCAGAAGTCTCGTTCCCACAAGAGTTGAGCACAGTGGTTAGCGCCACAATGGGTGGTCGACTGAGGCAGTCTACAACATTATTGGTGCTGCCTTTCTTGTATTTAATGTTCAAATGAAACTGTTGCAGGTATGTGGACCACTTCTGATGGCATTCATTCTTCAACTTCCCTTGTATATGTATGAACCGCAGGGGTCAGTGGTCTGTGTGGATGACCATTTCCTTTCCCAAAATTTAATGCTTCCATTACCGATAAGCCTGCACAATGGAATACATTTCTTTGTCATAAGTGGGATACTTCCGGAAAGTGTTTCACTGTGATATGCCACTGGATGCCCATGTTGAGTAAGGACTGCCCCAATGGCATAGTCAGATGCATCTATCTCGATCTCAAATGGTTGTTGCAAGTCTGGTAATGTGAGCACTGGTGCAGAGTAGAGGCGATGCTTCAACTCCCCGAATGCCTTCTGTTGAGATTCAGACCAAAAGAATTTTTCTTTAGCTCCTCCCTTGGTGACTTGACTCAAGGGCCAAGTGATATGAGAGAATCCCAACACAAACCTATGGTAGAAATTGGCAAGACCTAAAAAGTTGCAGAGCTCTATTAGGGTGGTTGGGGTTGGCCAATCCCGAATGACTTGGATCTTTGCTGGATCTACATGCACCCCCTGCTCATCAATAATGTATTCCAAATACTGAACCTGGGTCATGCCAAAAGTTCATTTCTCCAAATTGGCACACAACTTGTGTTGTCGCAGTGTTTGGAGGACCTGTCGGATGTGGTGGAGGTGCTCTTCCCAAGTCAGAATGTCATCCAAGTACACCACTACAAAGGAGTTGGTGAATGGATGTAGGATGTCATCCATTAGCTTCATGAAGGTTGCAGGGGCATTCGTCAACCTGAATGGCATGAAAAACCATTCGAAAAGGCCCTCCTTGGATTTGAAGGTAGTCTTCCACACATCAGAGGGTTCGATTGGTACCTGGTGATACCCCGACTTCAAGTCGATCTTGATGAAATATTTCACCCCCTTGAGTTGGTCCAGAATGTCATCAATCCGTGGGATCAGGTACCTATTTCGAATAGTGATCTTATTCAGTTCTCGATAGTCAATGCAAAGTCTCCAAGTCCCATCCTTCTTCTGCACCAAAACGATCGGGCTCCCACAGGGTGATGAACTTGGTCAGATGTGACCTTTTTGCAATAGCTCCTGAATCTGCCTCTTGATTTCGTCATTCTCCAGAACAGAGCACCGATAGATGGGTCCATTAGGCAGCGACACACCTGGGGTCAGATCGATGGGGTGCTTGACCTGGCAGTGTAGAGGCACCCCTGCGGGGGAGGTGAAGATGTCCTCGTACTTCTCCATGACCTTATCCATCTATTTTTTTCGTGCAGCGGGGCCCTGTCTGGAGATCATGGCCATAGTCTTCCTCTTTCCCTGAGGGCGGATCATCAAGAAAACAAATTTCCTGGTTTTGGAAATGAGCTTACTGCATTGTTTTGCAGTAACCAAAGAGATGGTTGTAGGCAGTGCTATCTCCAATATCCTGTACAGCTTATTGCTCAAGGTGATAATAACAGCACGAGGCCTGGACTCATACACAGCATGTCGATCCCACAAGTACAGTTGGCCTAATAATACATCAGAAACATCAAGAGGAGCAATGTCACATAATACCTCATCCGTGAAGGGCTTGATGCTATAGGGAAGGCGACATTGTTGGCTGACGCGGAAGTCCCATCCTTGGTGAAACCACCCAATGGTGTATGGTTGTGGGTGTGCTGTGGTCGGCAAGCCCAGCCGCTTCACGACCTCTACTGAGATGAGGTTCTTCTGGCTCCCGCTGTCGACAATGAACTGCAACAGGGAACCCTTTACCCACATCTTGGAATGGAAGAGATGCTTTACCTCCTCTGGATTTTCTAGTTCCTCCTTCTGGATCTTCGTGGTGGCAACGGTAGCGTTGGGCTCCGCATCGATAATCTACTTCCCCCTATCATTCCCCTTGTCGGGTTCTGATTCAGAGTCGGGGCATGCATCCGATTCAGAAGCCTTCAACTCGGATACTAGTGACTTCTTGGCCCGACAATCACTTGTGTTGTGAGTGGAGCTTTTATGGAACTCACACCACTTCCCCGTGTCCTTTTTTGGCTTCATGGTGTTGTTCTTTGCTTGTGGCTTTGGTAGGTTATCCCGGGCTGCTCCACCTTGGCTTGGTCCTTTGTTCTGCAATTTGGGGTAACCTTTCCCTTGCTTCTGATTCGTAGACCCAAAGTCTCGCTTTTTCTGTTTGAACTTCTACTCAATCTTGGCAGCATATCGGTACGCCACACCAAGCGAGGAGATGCCGAGGAACTCCATTTCCTCCTGAATGTATCTGTGCAGAAAACTGCAGAACTTTAACACCAAATGTTTCTCTGAATCTTTGATACCCAACTTTGTGCGTAGGGTATGAAACAAATTCGTCATCTCATGCACATCTTGGTCCCTTTGCTGCCACAACGTTGTCCATTGTATGTATTTGTCCTCATAGCTCCCCACAGGATAATATTGTTCCTTGATGGCGTCTTGGAAATAATTCCAAGTGGGTGTGGCCGAGAACAGAGAGGGTTCCCCCTCACCCTGTTGCTCCGAGTAGGTTTCCCACCAGTCCTTCACATGGGGGGCGGCTTTGAGGAGTGCGAAAATAATCCTTTCTCGGTCGAAAAATTCATGAACTGAGAAATATCCTTCTAACAGATTCAACCATCTATCTACAACATCTGCATCTATTTGGCCCTCAAATATGGGAATGTCAAATTTTACTTGTACCTTAAAAGGAGTGTCGCCTCCAGAGTGGCTGTTGGATGTTGATGCGCCACTAGTGGGAATCTGTTGAAGAATCTGGGCAAAGTTGTCCATCATTGCGTTCCTTTGTTTCTCGAGGGCCTCCTCGAGCAACATTTTGATAGGATCTCCTACTCCCTCATCTTTCTTTTCTTCCCCCATGGGCGGTCGTCAGGGTTTGCGAGACTGATCTTGCAAACGTTCAACCAAATCGAGCCCCAACTCCTTATACCCCGACCTCGTTGGGGACATGCAAAGAAAGATCGAGAACGAGCAGAACGCTCTGATACCACTAATCCATATTTATGTAGGAACACAATGAAATACAAAAATACACATAAACGCAGATATGCAGTGGAAATAAGACTTCATTTCATTAATAACAAATGGCTGAAAATGATTACAGACAGAATGGAAATAAACTAGCTGGGGCACTGGTAGCTTATCTCTGAGAAGAGATGTGGTGGCTACTGGCCTCTAAAATGCCTATTACAATGAGGCTCGAAGGCCTATATATTACTGAGAAACAATGGAAAACCCTAAACATCCAAAAACCTAACCCTAGGAGATGAAACGCCAAAATATGGTCCCCGTTGGGGTAAATTGGTACATCAATTTCCCAGGGTCGTAACTTTGGCATACTATCTCTGTTTGACGCACATGATACATCGTTAGAAAGATCTATCCGAGGAATACACTGCTGATAGCGAATATTGAGTTGGGAATAGAATCATATTTGTCGGAGCATTCATGCCCAAAAAACGTTGTTTAGGGCCTCAAAACAACTCCAGAAGTTTAGGACCCGAAGAACTGCTAAAAATATTAAATTGTGCTACAATTAAGGAACCTGAAAAACTGAAAGAAACGATGGTGTGGGTCCAAGTGGAATAGGTGGGTGGCCACCAATATCCACTTAGATCATTTTATTAAGTAAACAACAATATCTACAGCATCTACCCAAAACTGTAGGGGCAAACGAGCATGCAATCTCATACTCCTTGCACGCTCCATGATTGTCCTGTTCATCATTTCTGACACACCATTTTCTTGTGGTGTTCTTGGAACTGTCTTCTCTCTACGAATCCCATGGTATGAACAGTAATCATCAAACTCTTTGCCGCAATATTCACCTCCATTATCTGATCTAAGACACTTCAACTTTTTTCCTGTCTCATTCTCAACCAAGGCTTTCCATTTCTTAAAAGTATCAAAAACATCAGATTTTTGTCGAATGTAATAAACCCAAGTTTTTCTAGTTGCATCATCAATAAAAGTANTCAACCAAGGCTTTCCATTTCTTAAAAGTATCAAAAACATCAGATTTTTGTCGAATGCAATAAACCCAAGTTTTTCTAGTTGCATCATCAATAAAAGTAATATAATAATGAGAGCCACCAAGAGATGATACATGAGTTGGTCCCCATACATCTGTATGCACAAGCTCTAACTTGTTGCTCTTCTTTTCTTTTTCAACTCTGAGAAATCTGACTCTCTTCTGTTTTCCATAAACACAATGCTCACAGAAGTCCAAATCAATTTGTTTGAGATCTGGAAACAAATTTCTTTTGTGAAGTATCTGCATCCCCTTCTCACTCATGTGTCCAAGCCTATGATGCCACAGTGCTGTATCCACTCCTGTAGAAGCTAAAGAGATAGAAGAGTCAATATTACCAGTACATAAATACAATGTACCTACCTTCTCTCCTTTCGCTATCACCAATGATCCTTTGATGACCTTCCACGTCTTATATGTAAATATGGATATACAACCTTCACTTGCCAACTGCCCTGTTGAAGTTATATTTTTTCCTTAAATCTGGAACATGTCTTACCTCTTTCAACAACCATTGGTTTCCATTGCATTGCTTTATTTTTACCTTTCCCATTCCAACAATTTTGCATGGTGCATCGTCACCCAAATGAACCTGTCCAAAATCACCTTGAACATAATCTAGAAAATGTTTCCTATGGGGTGTGACATGAAATGAAGCCCCTGAATCTACTACCCAAGACTCAAAAATATTATCTACATAAAGAATCAAAGCATCTTGTAACACATCACTTGTTACATTTACTTCCTTATTTCTCTCCTGTTGTCCATCTCTTTGTTTCTTTGGAGCTCTGCAGTTTTTCTTCAGATGTACTTTCTTCCCATAATTCCAGCACTCTATCTTTCCAAGTCTGGATTTGGATCTTCCCTTCCTAGAATTCACATGGTTCCCAAAACCCTTTCCTCTATCCTTTTGTCTTCCCCTGTTCTCCATGTTCAACGCATTTCCTGATGTCTCACCTGTGCTTTTCTATCACATTTCCTCACTAAGAATAACACCAACAACATCATCAAATTTTAAAGTATTTGAACCAGAGACAGAGTTACTTACAGCCATGAACAAGCTGTTCCATCTTTCTGGCAATGAGAACAAGATTAGAAGAGCCCTGACCTCATCATCAAAGTCCACTTTTACAGAACTTAGTTGATTAGTAACCGTATTAAAATCATTTAAATGATCTACAACAGACCCACCTTCTAACATCTTCATATTAAATAATCTCTTCATTATAAATACCTTATTGGACGCCGAGGGTTTTTCATACAATTTGGCCAATGCATCCATAAAACCCTTCGTTGTCTTTTCGTTGGAAATATTGAAAGCCACCGACACTACAAGGATCAGTCGTATCGTTCCTAGAGCCTTTCTGTCAAGAATCTCCCATTCTTCATCCTTCGTAGCCATCGACTTCTTTGCTATTCCGCCCAATGGTAGGAATAGATCCTTCTGATATAAATAGTCTTCCATCTACATATTCCATAACTGGTAGTTTTGGCCATTAAATTTCTCGACCATAAAATTACCATCTTCCGACATTGCTCCCACTCGAACCAGAAACCCTCTTTTTCTGCGAGTTACCTTTCGCTCTGATACTAGTTGTTAGAAAAATAGGACCGTGGAGCAATAAAATAAAACAAATGCAGAAACAAAACATAGAAGATACACAATACAATAGAGACACAGATTTACATGGTTCACCCAGTGTGGGCTACGTCCACCAGATAAATTGCCAAGTCCTTCCTTTATTATTATCCAGCATATGAAGGGATACAACCTACAACAAACCCACTGTAACTTCCTCTTCTTTCTCTCACAGTCTCCTATCTCATAATACAATATTCGCAATCCACCATAGCCACAATCATAAAAGAGGGTTTCCTTCTAGGGAAAAAAACCTTGACATAATCTCTACCATTAGATCTGTGACCTTATAATGAACGATCCAGATTTACAATGAAATTACAATATACATTTACAAGGAAATTTTTCCTCTGGGGGCCTGCTTGCCCCCAGACCCCCCAGCCGAGGGGATAGCCCCCCCAAACCCCATAAAGGGGGTACCCCCCCTCTTCACTCCCCCGCGTGGAAGAGTGTACATATTTCTGGGGTGTAAATACTTCATGGGGTATAAAAAACAGTTGAAAGTAAAATACCTTTGAATTAGGAATATAATCAGGCTCCACAACCAACACATCGAGCTATGGTAGATTGTTTCGCAAAAAGGGTGCTTTATGTTGACAATGAAGGAAGACTAGTAGAGATCCACGGTGTACGAAGATGGGTGTATCTATGCTTTATCTCAACTATGAAGGTTAATCGGTGCATGAGACAAGGGTGTCGAATGTATGTTGTGGAAGTAGTGAATGAAAGGAAGGGACCCTCCTTGAATCAGTACCCAGTATTGTCAGAGTTTAAAGATGTTTTTCTGAACGAGTTACCAGGGTTACCTCCTAAGAGGGAGCTTGATTTTACTATTGAGCTACAACCTGGTGCAAAACCAATTTCCAAGACTCTGTATAGGATGACAGCGCCAGAACTTTGTGAGTTGCAGATGCAGTTGAAAGAGCTACTCGACTTAGGGCTAATAAGGCCCAATATCTCACCTTGGGGTGCACCAGTAATTTTTGTGAAGAAGAAGGATGGTTCCTTGTGTCTGTGCATAGATTACATGGAATTGAACCATGCTATAGTGAAAAATAGGTACCCAATGCCACGAATAGATGATCTCTTCGATCAGATGAAAGGAGCAACAATATTCTCAAAGATTGATTTGCGATCAAGGTATCACCAGTTAAGGATTAAGGAAGGCGATATCCCAAAAACTGCCTTTCAAACTCGATTTGGGAATTACGAGTTCATTGTAGTACCTTTCAGATTGACCAATGTGCAGAAGTATTCATGAGCCTCATGAATGGTGTATTCCGGAAGTACTTAGACTGCTTTATACAAGTCTTTTTAGATGACATCCTTATTTATTCCAAGAACGAAAGAGAACACGAGGAACACTTGCGAGTGGTGTTGTCTTGCCTTAGAGAGAACAAATTGTATGGGAAGTTGTCGAAGTGTTCCTTCTTCCAGAAAGAAATTCACTATTTAGGTCATATCATTTCCGGTGAAGGAATCTCTGTGGACCCAGAAAAGGTAAAGGCCATTATGGAGTGGCCAGTGCCGAAAAATGCTCATGAGATAAGAAGCTTCATGGGGCTAGCAGGTTATTATCGGAGATTTGTTGAAGGGTTCTCTAAAATAGCGAAACCCATCACCACTTTGCAGTGCAAGGGGGTCAGGTATGAATGGACAAAAGAATGTGATAGTGCATTCATTGAGCTTAAGAGGTTACTAACTAGTGCCCCAATTCTATGAGTTCTGGATATGGAAAAGGACTTCATATTCTGCACGAATGCCTCGAAGCAAGGGTTGGGGGGCGTGCTAATGCACGATGGAGGAGTGATATATTATGCATCAAGGAAGTTGAAGTAACACGAGGAACTTTACGCTACGCATGATTTAGATTTGGCAGCGGTAATGCTAGCTCTGAAAATTTGGAGGCACTATCTAGTAGGGAAAAACTTTGAGCTCAAAATGGACCATCAAAGTTTAAAACATCTCTTCACTCAAAGGGATCTGAATGCCAGGCAAAGGCGATGGAGTGAGTTCATGAGTGAGTACGATTTTGGTATTTCATATATCAAGGGAAAAGAGAATTTCGTTGCAGATGCCTTGAGTAGGAGGCCACGTGTCTTCTCCTTGGTACCCTTAAAAGTCAATCTGAGGGAATGTGTGTTAACGCAACTCCTTGGAGACAGTTGGTAGTTAAAGGTTACTTCAAATCTCCAGAGTGGGAGTCAATTAGATCCAAAGTATGAAGGATATAGTCTGGAAGCATACAGACTATTAAGATATCAAAGAAGGATGTACATCCCCGAAAGTGGGGATATTTGAAGCATCATATTGAAGGAATCCCATAGATCACTTTATTGTGCGCATCCGAATGTGAAGAAAATGTACGTAGATATGAGGAAGCTCTTCTTCTGGGTAGGCATGAAGCGCGATGTAGTCCATTTCATTTCCAAGTGCCTAGAGTGTCAACAAGTGAAAGCCGACCACCATTACCCGACAAGTCTCCTACAACCACATGATGTTCCTATGACCAAGTGGGAAGTCATTTCTATGGATTTTGTTGTGGGATTGCCGCTCACATCTCATAGACACAATGCCATTCTTGTGATAGTTGATAAGTTAACCAAGAGTGCTCATTTTATTTTGGTTAGAGACACTTATGATGTCACTGATGTGGCACACGTGTTTGTAAGTGAGGTCATCTGTTTTCACAGGATACCTAAGAAGATCATTTCATATAGGGACTCCGGATTCACTTCTAGGTATTGGACAAGTTTGCAGTTAGCGTTGGGGACTCAGTTGAACTTAAGCACAACTTATCATCCATAAACTGATGGGAAAACTGAGAAAGTAAATCAGGTTATGGAAGACATGCTTAGGATGTATGTTATGGATAATCAAACCCATTGGGAGAAGTACCTACCTTTGGTAGAGTTCGCCTACAATAATAGTTTTCATAGCTCCATCATAATGCCACCCTATGAAGCTCTGTATGGAAGGCCATGCAGAATGTCGTTGAGTTGGGAGAGGTTAAAAGACCAAGTAACAATTGGGCTAGAGTTGATTCAAGCGATGGAGGAACAGGTGATTCAGATTAGGCAGAGACTAAAGGAAGCACATGATAGACAGAAAAGTTATGTGGATGCACATAGGACTGACCAAAGTTATAAAGTGGGAGATCAAGTTTTCATTCGTATCCGGCCTAATAAGAGTACCATTTGGTTCGGGAAGGGGACAAAGTTGTCACCTCGATTTAGGACCGTTCAAAATCCAAGAGAAAATTGGACCCGTTGCCTATCATCGTGTACTGCCACCCCACTTGCATAAAACTCATAATGTTTTTCATGTATTTTTTCTACGTCATTATGTTGCTAATGAATCACATAAACTAAATTGGAAGGAATTGCAGGTATCGGATGCGGGAACCCTCACGGTAGAACCGTTACGCATATTGGACCGTAGAGTCCAACAGCTCAGGAACTGTTTGGTAGACCAAGTTAAGGTCCAGTGGAACAAGTTTAGTCCAGGATCTGCTACTTGGGAGGATGTCGAGACATTACGACGATATTATCCCTCACTTTTTTGACCACCTCGAGAATATGTTTCTCGAAGGTTGGGAGTATGTAATGCCACCTTTTGACTTAGACAACTAGGATTACCTGAGGCCTAAACACCTTTATTTTCTTTTCACAATGAAATTATTAAATGATACACTTGAACTTTTAAGATGTATGAACCTTTATGAATGTTTAAATGTATTTGAATAATGATGCAATATATTGTGAGAATGTAAATTTTATGAATGTTTAAATGTTATTGATGATGATGGATATGATGTGATCTACTATGTGAATGTAAATTCTATGAATGTTTAAATGTTATTGATGATGATGGATATGATGCGATATATTGTGTGAATGTGAATCCTATGAAGGTTTAAATGCTATTTGAATGATGTTGGATATGATGCAA